>JAFBJT010109207.1:0-23751 GCA_016785325.1 Chascanopsetta lugubris
AAAACAGTCAAGCTCAAGTTCCATGTCGGCCACATTCCATTATAATTTAGGAATTTGCTGCAGGTCAATAAAAATGGACCATGGTCCCCAGTTGGCCCCGGGCCGCAGTTTGAACACCTGCTCTGTATTTACATACGTGTTTGAATCCAGTGTGACTTCCTGTTTTAATACCGTCGCTCTGGTTCTGGTCCATTTCAGTCACAGCCTGTGAGAGTGTCCCGTGTTTGACCTCTGACCTGTGACACAGCTGCTGACACGTCCTGGGAGCAGCTCAGAGGACGGGTTGTGGTGCCGTTCACTTCCTGTGGTGACTCAGCTTCCTCTAGTTCTCAGACCTCTCTACATTTCACATAAGCCTGTTCATCACGTATCAGCTGTCAACAGGTGGAGCTTTGAGTGACATGTACAGTATCAATATAAAAAGACAAATTAAAATCCTAAAATTCACAAAGAAAGTTGAAAAGATCAAAGGCAAGAAAATCATTTGAGGGAACCAGTGAGATCAGAACTTAAATATCACTTTGGTGGTTTATTGATGACACTGAAGATCTGATCTCAGATCAGAATCAGTTCTTTGATTTGTTTTTTTTCCATTGATAATGAAATATTCACCATTAAAAACATCTAAACAAATAAAAGTGATTGATTGTCATTATGTGTTGACTCCACCCCCACACCCCAAACCCCGCCCCCGTCATTCTGTGTAGCAGCAGCAGCTAGTTGGGTCTCTTTGGTGAAATGAGGGTTCAAGTCACAGTCATTTGAAAGAAGGAGTGCGGACCCCTCAGGGGCCCCATCACTGACCCCTCGTATCTGAAACCCCCACCTGAGTGAGAAGGTGCCCGAGGAACATCATGACTGAGACACAGTTCACAGATTCTTTGGTCCTAAAGTGATGAGACGTTGTCATGTGACGTCTCAGATCTGATCTGATGATCCTATTGGGCAGGAAGGAAGTCCAGCTCGTCGCTCTCCTCCGGCTGCCTGGAGCCCAAGGCCCCGCCCTCTCCGTCTGAAAGAGGGGAGGAGGGGGGGAGGGGGGGGTGCAGAACACAACATGAGACATAAAGTTCTGATATTTGTGACAACAACAACATCATGGCGCAGTAAAGGAGAAATATTTACATACAGAGGTCATCAGATGACTGAAGCTCCGCCCCTTGTGTCTTCTTCTGCTCCTTCCAACCTGAACACACACACACACACGCACACACACTTCCTGAGTTGACAATAATACCGACAACATATGTGTATATGTGACATATCTCTCAAAGTACCTGAGGGCCCCGGGGCCAATGACTGCAGGGAGCCCACAGGAGAGAAGTATCCTGGGACACCGTGAAGTCCTTTAGTGTCGTCCCCCCTGAGGCCCCCGGCCCCCGCTGTGTCCGTGGAGCTGCTGGGCAAAGGAGGGAAGTTGTACTGGTCCTCGGTGGGGACAGAGGAGAACTCTGAGGGGCCACAGCCAGACTTGTCCGCGGTGGGCGGGGACAAAGAGGAGGAGCCTGTCCCGACCGACCCGAACTGAGAGAAACCTCGACTCTCGTCGCTCTCACAGGGGCCCACGAACACGGAGGAGGAGGAAGAGGAGGAGGAGGGGCGAGGGGGCCCCGCTGTGTCCCTCAGGGGTCCCAGCTGGGACATGTGGCTGGACAGAGCTTCCATTCTGGAGTCGATAGAGGAGGAGGGGTGAGGGAGGGACTGGGCGGAGTCAGGGAAGGAGGAGGAGGAGCAGCTGGTCCCCGTCACCAGGCTGTGGACGTCTTTGAGTTTTTGAAAGACCTGCGAGGACAAACGGTTCAAACACGAGGTCGTCTCCCACCAATCCTCAACCAGCACTTTGAGTCATGTGACCTGATCCTCTGACCTCGCTCATCGCCGGCCTCTTCCTCCTCTTCTTGTCCAAACAGCTACAGGCCAGAGCCGACACAGTCATCCACTCTGCCGGCTCTGCAGCGCCCCCTGGAGACCAGGTGGACACACAGCAGCATGGAACACTCAGCAGGTTCACCTCTGTATCTACATCTGGATTTGTAGATGATGCGCTGCCCCCTGCTGGTCCACCTCCATTACTGACCTGTGATGAGTCTCTGGTCCAGATGCTTCCTCCATTCTGCTGCACACGAGCCGGTGGGACTGTCCTCAACCTCCATCACCAGGTCCTTCTACACGAGCAGAACCAGAACACAGACATGAATGGACTGGGCCAGAACATTAAAGGTGCAGTGTGTCAGATGTGGTGACCTCTAGAGGTGAAGTGTTATGTTGTATAATCACCTCACCCTCACGAACATGAGGAGAACCTGTGGTCGACTTCAGTAATTAAAACTCTAAGGATGTTTAGTACGTCCTCTTTTACTGCTGAAAAAACATGGCCGCCCCCGTAGAGAGGAGCCACTCCTCATGTAGATATACATTAATGAGGAGAAAAAAAACTTTTAGGTGATTATAAATTCCTGAAAATGTCAGTAAGCAATCGTTTTGCAGTATTTTTTGAAGTGAAGAAAATGAGTGAAATCTTACACACTGCACCTTTAAAGGAACATTGTGACACTGTGCTCGGACCCTGGTCCACCTGGTCTCCATGTGTGGACCAGTGGGAGCAGGTGACTCTGTTCTCACCAGGTATCTGTCTGACTTCCCGTCTCTCTCCAGAGCTCGACGTCCCGTCAGCACCTCCAGCAGCACCTGACGCACACGCAGATTTCTGATTGGCTGTCGGCTAAAGCTGTGTGTAACTACATTTCCCATCAGGCCTTGCCGCGTCTCACCACGCCAAAGCTGTAGACGTCCACGGCGGGACCCAGCTCTCCGTTCCTCACGTACTCGTCGGGCAGGTAAGCCAGCGTCCCTCTGACCGTCTGCGTTCTACCCACCGACGCCGTCTGAGAGGCCGAGCGCCCCGACCACACCGGACACGACAGCCGAGCCAGGCCGAAGTCCGCCAGCTTGGCCTCTAGGTGGCGATCTAACAGGATGTTAGAGCTGAGGGGACAAACACAGAGAGTGTGTCAGAGGTGGAGGTCATCAGAAACAGCGTGATGTCATGTGATGATGTCATACTGACCTCTTGACGTCTCCGTGGATGAGCGCCGCCTGTCTGTCAGGGGGTGAGTGGAGGAACGCCAGCGCTGAGGACACGCCCCTAACGATACTGAGTCTCTGAGGCCAGGAGAGGACGACACACTGCTACACACACACACACACACACACACACACACGATACAATATAAGACAGTATAATACATATAATGTCCACTGCATATATATATATATATATATATATATATATATATAGAGAGAGAGAGAGAGAATATATATACTGATAATATATATATAACAATCAACTTGTAGGACACATAGATGTGTGTGTGTGTGTGTGTTACGTTGTGTAGCTGCTCCTCCAGGGATCTGTTGTCCATGTAGCTGTAGATGAGACACAGAGATCCTCCTCCCTCACAGACACCGAGCAGATCCACGATGTTGGGATGTCTGAACCTGTACAACAATTACAATCACACACTGACATTGTCATAATCATCTAAATCATCTTTTCCATTTCCCTTAAATGAGCCCATTAAAGGAGTGGCTCCTCTCTATGGGGGGCGGCCATGTTTTTACAGGAGTAAAAGTGCATGTACTCAACATCTATTGAGTTTGAAGAACAGCTGAAGTGGAGCACAGGTTCCTCATGTTCAGAAGAGTGAGGGTGAGCTGATGATACAACATGAACTTCACCTCTAGAGGTCAGCACATCTGACACACTGCACCTTTAACTGAAACCTGTCTTGAGACACTTACTTTGAAAGCTTCTCCACTTCAGTTTGGAAAGTTTGTCTCAGTAAAGTCCAGTCCAACGCACAGTCCTACAAAAACAACAACAACAACGTTACAACAACATCACACTGACGGTGTGTTCTGCGCTGTGATTGGCTGACCTGTTTGAGTCTCTTCACAGCACAGTCAGTAGTTCCCAGTGTCGCTCTGTACACCTCTCCAAACCCCCCCTCCCCCACCTTCAGGGAGGGCGAGAACCCCTTTGTCCCAGCATGCACCTCTTCATACGACCAGCACATCGTAACCCCTCCCCCGCCACACTCTTCCACAGGGGCCACCTGAGGAGTCACATGATCAGTTACAGCCATCATCATCATCATCATCATCACTGAGGTGAGGCTGCGTGTTCATGTATGTGCGTGACCTCGCAGGGTGAACATGTGTGGTGGTTAGTCCGCAGATGGGAGGGGGGCGGGGCAGGTCGGGGTAAAGGACGTCCTCCTCCTTTATCTTCTGAGCACAGGAAGAAGAGTAGATGTCACCATGGGAGCAGCCACCAGGGGGCAGCGGTCTGACCACTGATTATTACCATTACATCATCAGTGAGGGGTTTTAATCTGACAGTGCCTCATCATGAGTGTATCATAAGAACTGGATACAGGAAGTGGGCGGAGCCTCGAAGCAGGAAAGGTGTAGTGGCCAAACAACGGTACTGCGACTAAGTTGCAACAAAGTTTGTTAGTCTTTATGTATTAAGCTCTCATACGACATCCATGCATCATACATGGTCTGTAAACCAGGTGACATCACCACTTCACCCACTGCATCATGGGAAACGATAAAGAAAACAAATCAACCTGTCTGTCTGCCGACGCTCACGGTGGTCGTGGACTCGGAGGATTTGGACGACACAACGTCAAACCGCGAGGAAGAGTCAGGAGGAGGAGGAGGAGGGGGGTGAGAGGGTTGAGGGGGGTGAGGATAGGGAGGGGGGGGAGGAGGGGGAGGGGCGGACGAGACAGGATGTTGAGCATAAGTCCCTACAGAGACACAGAGAGTCCGGTTAATCACTGATCCTCAGAGGTCAGAGGTCATCAGAGGTCAGAGGTCATCTGGAGTGAACCCACAGCTGAGGATGACATCACAGGGGCGGAGCAGCAGGAGACGCTGCAATAGGTCGATGAGTTCACCCACTCTGCCGTTCCTGGTCTCCCACTGGTTCATCACCCACTCGGTCCGCCTCTCTTTACTCTCGGCCAATCGCACGTCATCCTGTTCACGAAGAACCTCAGAGGCTAGCAGGGGGAGAGAGAGAGAGGGAGAGACAGACAGACAGGGGGTGAGAGAGAGAGAGAGAGAGACACACACACACAGACAAGCGAGCAGACAATCAGGTTGTCAAGTGAACAGTCAGACAGACAGACAGACAGACAGACAGGCTGACACTAAAACAGATGTCAGCACAGACAGATAAGTGGACAGACAGGTGAGTGAGCAGAGAGACCGACAGGTGAGTGAGCAGAGAGACAGACAGGTGACACGAACATGGTGAGTGAATGAGAGGACAGACAGGTGACAAGAACATAGTGAGTGAGTGAGAGGACAGACAGGTGAGTGAGTAGAGAGACAGACAGGTGAGTGAGCAGAGAGACAGACAGGTGACAAGAACATAGTGAGAGAGTGAGAGGACAGACAGGTGAGTGAGTAGAGAGACAGACAGGTGAGTGAGCATTGAGACAGACAGGTGAGTGAGCAGAGAGACAGACAGGTGACAAGAACATAGTGAGTGAGAGGACAGACAGGTGAGTGAGCAGAGAGACAGACAGGTGAATGAGCAGAGAGACAGACAGGTGACAAGAACATAGTGAGTGAGTGAGAGGACAGACAGGTGAGTGAGCAGAGAGACAGACAGGTGAGTGAGCAGAGAGACAGACACGTGAGTGAGCAGAGAGACAGACAGGTGACAACAACATGGTAAGTGAGTGAGAGGACAGGGTAACTAAGAGGAAGGGAAACAGACAGACAGGTAACGGTCAGGTGAGCAGACAGACAGACACCTCCTCCTCCTCCCCGTTAGCCGTCACCCAGTCTGAAGGTCTGACTCACCGAACCGGATCCAGTCCAGGTCTGACAGTCCGTCCATGATCCGGCAGAAGTGACAGTAGACCGGGGGCGGCAGTTGATATAGAAAGTGTCTCCTCCGGTCTGCCCCCGACATCTTCTCACTGTACACCACTCTGAAGCTAACAGGCTAACGGCTAACCGGCTAACAGCTAACGGGCTAACAGCGGTGAGAACGTCCCGGGTCTATTTGTCACATCGGAGGCAAACAGACTCGGGGAAACCGTTACATCTGTCCGATCAGACCATGGGCCACCACCGGACTCAACTTCAACCTCACGGGTTCAGCCACTTCCGCTGATGATCATTTCACCACAATTACATCAAGCTTCCGGTGAGTGCTCCTCAGAATAAGAGCCAGAATAAATCGGAGTAGTGTTCAAAGACTCAGCGTGAAACAGACATAGATAAATTGTGAGGCTTTACAATCCTTCCTCTAAATATATAAAATTCATAACGATGATAAAAAATATAAGCGATCATTCTCAGAGTTGTTGAAAATGTGTGTATTTCCGGTCCTGGCCTCAAGACCCGTCTCGGGCCGCGAAGTATCGCGGGATTGCACCGCCCCTTCACTGCGCCGAGATCATGTTTATTCAGACATCGCGATGTTTGGTGAGGCTAAGGGGGCGGGGTGCAGCAGGAGGGAGCAGAGATGTTTGGAGCCTTTTTTTAATATAAAATTATTTATTTAAATAAAAATGGCCGCCGTGGAGAGCGGAGAAGAGAGACTGTAAGTGTCTTTTTATACATTTTACCCCCCGGTAACGGGCCGCCGCTGCCGCCTCCCGCCGCCGCCGACCTCTTTCTGTCGTGTGTTTTATTCAAGTTAAAGTGCGTTGGTTTTCTCCGCGGCCTGTCGCGGCGGAGCGGGGTAAGCGGGAATACGTCACCAACTTACTGCTAAGTCTGTACTTTAGCTGCTTTGGGGAGGTTAGCCTTAGCGTAGCCCGCTCAGCGTGCATCACTGCCCCGCTCCGACTTCCACACAACTCCCCGGGAGGTCAAGCCGAGGGTCGGCACCAGTGTGTCCGACACAAACATCCCAGTCCCGCTCACCGGCGGTGTGTCCGCCCGCTTCCGTTAGACAGGCAGGGAGCTAACGGCTGCTAGCTGGTTAGCAAACACAGTGTTTTCATGTACGCGAGCGAACAGTCAGGTTGCTCAGTACCCGGGTTAACCCGGGTAAACCCCCCTCCCACACTCACACACTCACACTGACACTCCCCCTTCACCCACTCTCCGTGGGCCAACTCTCAATTACAGGCCCCAATGAGCTCAGCATCCAGCTGCCTATGAGCCGCAGAGCCAGGCAGTGGTTGCCCTGCAGTTCACTTCCTGTTACTGCTTCACCTGCAGCTTGTTTGTTGTGGTTTCACCCTGTGTGTGTGTGTGTGTGTGTGTGTGTGTGTGTGTTGGGGGGGACTCTCACTTTGAGAATTAGTGTTGATCAATATTGAAAACTTTCTCGTTTTATTTACAAATAAATGCACAAACATATATGACAACAATTCGTTTTTGTACAATGTGAATTACGCAAATTAACAAGGAGAAAGAAATGAGCACGATTTGAATAGAAAACAAAAAGAACAAGTTGAATAAATAATTTGAATTATTAAACAAACTGTAAAGTGTTGATATATATTCTATCTTTTGGGACTTTTAGAAGTTTTATGGAATTAAAATATTAGTCAATTCATCCAATGAATTCTTACTGTTTATGTTTCAACTATTTATAAAGTCACTCATCAATAACTAGGAATTACACTGGCTCCGCCCACACTCTTGTGAAACACTCATGTGAAAGATGAGTGTGAAACCATTATGCTAAGACTCATTATCTCCATGGTAACAAGCAGCTACATGGTCAGCTGACCAATCACAGTGTGGTGGGAGTGGCTGTGAGATTGTTGTTGAGTACCTGCACTCCCATTACAAACCAAGTGATGATGTGAACAAAATAAAATCGTCCTAATGTACGTGATGATGTCATCGCTCTTACAGGGAAGAGAGCCAAGAGGGGGAGGAGGGACCTGTCGACCCCCAGCCCCCTGCTCGAGAGAGAGACAGGTCCCACGCTAAGACCAAGAAGCCCCGCAGGGAGCGCCGCCATGCTGAGCGGGGCGCTCACACCACATCATCATCCACCTCACCCACAGCTGGGCAGCAGACGGAGGCGGAGCCACAGGCCCAGGTAATTATTCCAACGCATATTCCTGTACCATTTCAGGCACAACCACCAGGAAGCAAATGAAGACCATGAGGCTGGTTGCTATGGAAACAGTGTTGTTTTCCCCTCCCCTGGTTTTGGTCACCGGCATGTTTGTGGTGTCAGACCTGAACAGGTGATTCATTAGCATAAGAACAAACACATGGTAGACGTACCACTGACGATGGGTTAGGGTTCGGGTTTTCAGTAAAGGTCTGACTGTGCTATGGCTCCTATAATGTTGCCTCCTCCCCACAGGAGTCGGAGCCAGTTGCCGGGCCCTCAGATCCGGGTTCAGCACCAGGGTCCGAATCTGCCGCCGGCAGTGAATCGGCAGGTTCTCCCAGGCAGCGCCGCTCCATCATCCGGGATCGTGGGCCGTTGTACGATGACCCGTCGCTGCCTGAGGGCTGGACACGTAAACTCAAACAGAGGAAGTCCGGACGCTCGGCGGGGAAGTTCGATGTCTACCTGATCAAGTAAACGACTGACGGCCCTGTGGCACCTTCATGACAACATGACGTGATCGGTCCGTTTGAGTGATGATGTTTATTTGTTCCGTCTCTTCAGCTCCGACGGAAAAGCCTTTCGCTCCAAAGTGGAACTCATCGCCTACTTCCAAAAGGTCGGCGATACGACCACCGACCCAAACGATTTTGATTTCACCGTCACCGGGCGCGGAAGCCCCTCCCGTCGAGAGAAACGCCCCCCGAAAAAACCAAAGGTGGTCAAACCATCAGGTCGAGGCCGTGGGCGGCCCAAAGGTACGGCGACAGTAAAAGCGAGCTGTAAAATTTCAAACGTTAGCAGCCAGAAGTTCCTGTTTACGTCTTCTGTTGACCTTTGTGCAGGCAGTGGAAAGATGAGGCAAGCCACAGAGGGCGTGGCCATGAAGCGTGTGGTTGAAAAATCTCCGGGCAAACTGCTGGTCAAGATGGGCTCCAAGGCAGAGGCGTCCGGCGGCACCGCGACCGCTGCCCCCAAGGTACCGCTGAGTCCTGCTTTGTCTTCCTGTTGAAAATGTATTTGTTCATCCACATCCAGCAGAGTCCTGTTCGATGGGTTCTATTCTCTCTGCACAGCTGCCTTAACCTGAACTCACGCACAGCGCCATCACATCCCATCATCAACCACCCTGTCGCCACCGGGGCCATCGTTGGTTTTTTTCCCCCATATTCAACACGCTCGCCAGATCACAGCCCATCGTTTAGAACCTGCGACTTGAAGGTGCCGTGCGTAAGATTTCGACAATTGCATTCGGACATTTTCAGGGTTTTATAACGACCGAAATGTTTTATGTTTTTCCCTTACAAGAGCGCGTTCATGTATCTACATGAGGAGGGGAGTCCTCTCTATGGAGGCAGCCATGTTTTTACAGTCGTAAAAGTGGACGCCTAAACATCTTTTGAGTTTGAATGACAACTGAAGTCGACCGTAGCTTCTCCTGCACGTTCAGAAGGGTGAGGGCGAGGTGACGGAGACGACATCCAACCTCACCGAGACGTCACCCGATCTTACACACTGCACCTTTAAACCAGCCCATTGATGTATATACACACGAGGGGCGGGTTTTGACAGTAGCCCAGTGTGGATGCACTAAACATCTTTTGAGTTTGAATGGCAACCGAGGAGGGTGAGGTGATGGATACAACCTCCAACGTCACCCCTAGGTGTCACCGGATCGTACACACTGCACCTTTAAGGAGTTTACACTTGAGCAGACGCCCCTTTAAACGAACAAGGTCCATTTCAGACACGTCGAGCAGACCTCCGCTGGTTCTGATCTTTGGACGGCAGAAGCATTTATAGGTCCAGATGCAGGTGGTTCACGTCTCCATTAAAACCCTGTCGGTGTGTTTTCTGTGTCACTGTGTCTGTTACTGAGAAGCCATATTCAAAAGTATTTAATCTCTTAAACTGCAAGTAGAAGTTAGCTTGTGTTCTCTGCTTTAGTCGGCCTGCCAAGTGTGGTGTGATGAAGCAAAGTTTTAGGCCCAAAAAAAAAGTTTTCTAATCAAACCGGCTCGAGTTTTTGAGTCTCCTTTTTGCTATATCTTTCTGCCCCTGTCCTCTTACCGATCCTTAGACCGTGGGTTTTCTGGACTAGTCGCAAAGCAGACGGCTTTGCTCCTTTGTGTTTTGTAATCCTGTATTTTTCTGACTCTCTGCTTTGTCTTTGATACACTGTGATGAGCCGCTGACTCTGATTTCCACTCTTGGCAGGACTGTGTGGAGCGTGAAAGTGAAATAAAACGATGACTACTTCTTCAGCATGTACGTGTGACGTTTGTTGAATGAAAGCTCAGGCGCACGAGACGTAAAAATATAACCCACAATACTTTATTGCCATTTATGTCATTGGACAAAAAGTGTACAATACGATATGAATCACTCTAATCTGACGGACTGCCATTTGGTTTCTTTGGTTTTTACACAAGTACGGGTCATATCAAAAGACATTCTATCCTGGATGTGCGGTTGGATGATTGTTGTCGTATCAGACTTTTGGTCAATTCCGGTGTCAGGCTCGCGCTCTTTGCGTTGATGCAAGCGCATGACGACACCGTTGTTTCAAGTTTGACATGGACGCTGAGATACAGTAAGCACACACATCACACTGCCTTTTTTATACATACTGGCAAATAAAAGAAAATCGGACAATAAAGATACAAAGTATACAAAGGTTCCCGCGTTAGAGAAGGGTTACGTGTTGGAAACACTGCCTCGGCTGTAGTAGCGACCTCCACTGTTTTGGGGAAACAAAGACTCAAGAGTTCCAACATGGAGGTGGTTTTGGCGGGGTTTTACAGACAGTGTGTGACAATAGACGACGGGAATGTTAATCATCGCGTCTTTAGTTCCTGTCTTTTTGCGATTTGACTGATATGCACGGCGTCATATTTGTGATTTTTCTTTTAATCCCCAAAAGAAAAGTCGACAGCACTACAGGCCTCAGTCTCAGGTTCACTGTTCCTATTTGGTTTGGGAGCCTTAAAGGTGCTGTGTGTAAGATTTGGTGACATCAAGAGGTGAAGTTGCATGTTGTATCCATCACCTCACCCTCACCCTTCTGAGTATGCAGGAGAAGCTATGGTCGACCTCAGGTGTCATTCAAACACAAAAGATGTTTAGTGCGTCCACCTATACCCCTGAAAAAACATGGCAGCCCCCATTGAGAGGACCCCCTCCTCATGTAATGGGCTCATTTAAGGGTTAAAGAAAAAATTAAACATTTAGATGATTATAAATTCATGAAGATGTTGGTATATAATTGATTTGTAATATTTTTAGAAGTGACAAAAATGAGTGAAATCTTACACACGGCACCTTTTAAAAAAACAAAACAAAAAAAAAGTCAACATTTCACTTAAAAATATACAATTTAATTTTCAAGAAGCAAGTTTGATAATATTGGTTTTTCAGCAATGTGACAATACAAAAGACAGACGGACAACAATAATAAAACCTAGCAAAAAGAAAAAAAGAAAAAAAAAAAAGAAATGTCACTTTTGAAATCCAGATTCAAGACTGCACTGAATTGAGTGCAGCATAAGAGACGGTCTTATCTAGCACCTTTTTTCTCTTTGAGAGAAAAACAAACACCACGAGAAGTGAAGGATGACCTGACAGATGTGTGTTTTCTGTGTGTGAGGTTCTGAGTTACACTGTGAAGCACTTCTTTAGTTACAGCTCAGGTAATGCTGACGTGTCATGTACCTACTGTATATGAGACCGCACTCAGCTGTGTTTGTAAACAAGGCTTGGGCCTCAGACATGGAAGTCAGATAAAGGTGCAGTGTGTAAGATTTCGGTCAGTTTTCTCACTTTTTCAAATATTACAAAGCAATTGCATACTGACATTTTTGTGAATTTATAATCACCTAATGTTTTATTTGTTTCACATTACCCTTAAAGGCTGATATTCTGTGACATCTAGTGGAGAAGTTGCATGTTGTATCCATCACCTCACCCTTCTTGAGCATGCAGGAGAACCTTTGGAAGGTTTCAGTTGTCATTAAAGCTCAAAAGATGTTTAGTGTGTCCAGTCTGGACGACTGTAAAAACATGGCGGCCCCCGTAGAGAGGAGCCGCTCCTCATGTAAATACACACCAATGGGCTCGTTTAAGGGTAATGGGAAAAAATAAAACAGCGAGGTGATTATGAATTCATAAAAATGTCAGTATGTCACGGTTTAGAAAATATTTTTAGAAGTAATCAAAATGTGTAAAATCGTACACACTGCAGATTTATTGTCAAGTTCAGCCACACAAAACCGGCCGTAAGCTGCAGCACCTCTCTCCTGCGGCGTCTGCGGTGAAAACAGCGGAGTCAGGAAAAGCTATGAACGCCTGACAGCGTACGAGAGAGAGAGAGAGAGAGAGAGAGAGAGAGAGAGAGAGAGAGAGAGAGAGAGAGAGAGAGAGAGAGAGAGAGAGAGAGAGAGAGAGAGAGAGAGAGAGAGAGAGAGGACTCTGAAGGGCAAAAAAAACGGGCTATCAGGACCAAAAGCAACAAACCTGAAGTCTCACATCCCCCCGGGGAAAATGTGGCCTGATCCATCTTCTTCTTGCGTCTACGAGCAACTAACTGATGTGTTCCCTGCTCATGTTGGATGCTGAGGGACGATAGCACCCTCTTTAGTTTTAACGCCAGCATCACAGCATGGTGCCCACACTCAGCACTGAGAGGCACCAAGGTAACCGAAACATGACAGCACGCACACACACACACACACACACACACACACACACACACTAACGCGCTGATCCCTGCTTGCCGCTGCCTGCAGGCAGGACAAAAGTCAGACACACCAGAGCAGAACGCAGCTCGCTGTTTTCTCTCCTCTGGAAAAAAAAGGGGATTTGGCGTCCAGTTATAAAACAGACTGCTGTGGGTGTAAGAACCTGAAATGCTGTGTACATGTTGCAGTCCTTCGTGTTACATTTACACACAAATACATTAAATGACACGCTACAATACTGAGAGGGGCAGACGTGACAATCCTTGTTCCCCAGTGTTGTGATTTTTTTGTAGCAAGACGGCAGAGAGGTGAGAGAGTCCTCGGACCACCGCGATAGCACCTGACCCCCCCAGATCTTCAGCCTCAACATTCTATTCTTTATAATACTAAATGAAACTTCGACTCCACACGTTGCACAGAGACAGCTTCGGCCTCTCTCAGCACTTCGCTCGGATAAAAGCTTCTTTTTTTTTTTTTTTTTTGTTCTTCTTAAATTTTTTTTTTTTTTTTTTTTTGGTTCATCTACAAAAAAAAAGAAAAAAAAAAAAAAGTGCTTCATGGACTTGCGGGCCGTCTGTCGACTCTGTGGGCGTGGTCCCAGCACAAGCGCACCTCTCTGCCATCTCCTCCGCCGGATCTCTCAGTGGAGCATGAGTGCTAGGTCGGGCAGAAGTGGAGGAAGTGTAGTCAGGGTCAAAACAAGTCAAAACAAAACAACAACAACAACATATGATAACATGAACAGTAACAAAGTGGTGGGAGACTTGGGCTGATTGACTCAGTTTTTCGTAGCCCCCTGGTTTTACCCCCCTGATGGTGGGGACGGTCCTGCAGGGGGAGCTGGAGGAGGACAAAACAGGGGGAGGTTAAAACTCTAAGGCTTCAGGAATCAGTCCGGGGCAGACGACACGCTGAGCTCAGTGCAGGTGGATGTGGAGCTTGATGCGCAGGGCGTCTCCTATCTCTCCTTGTCGGTAGTCACTGTCGTGCTGCTCCTCCAGCTGCTGTAGTCTCCTGGGCCCAAACAGCGGCAGGCTGGCGATCTCCACCCGGTAGGACCCCGGTGGGGGCGGCCTCTTTCCCAGACGAAGCACGCTCTTTCCGTCACGGCGCTCCAGCAGGCGGAAGTGTTCGTTGGCGTTGCCGTGGGTGATGACGTAGCGCACGTGGTGCTCCAGGGGCTGCAGGGCGGGCAGGAGCTCCAGCAGAGGCTCCTTGTTGACCAGCGAGGCCAGCGAGAGGTTCATGGGGATGGCGGACTGGGTGTCCAGGCTGGCCATGCTCACTGCAGGCTCCTGGGGCAAAGGGCAAGCACAGTGGGAGGGGTTTAGAGTGAGGCATTGTACCTCACAAGATATGACTGAGATGGTCGCCAAATGTGGCCGGCGAGATCCTTGTACGTGGCCCGCGAGAGCTTAAAGGCTCACGATTGTCTGAAAATGAGCAGCATACATTGCCCATGAACTCTAGTTAAATGCCCATGCCACTTTTTTTCGTGGAGCAATATATTCAGTGTGTTTACAGTGTGTTTACGCTTCCACGTGTGTACATGCATTTACAATATTTGGAACTACAATGAATGAACAGATGACTAAATAATCATTAAATATGAGGACAGTTGTTTTGCAATATGTTAAGTAGTCATCACATTTAGTCCCACGATTAAAACCAGCCCCTCGAGAGCAACTGTAATGCTGATTTGACCCTCGGTGAAAAGGAGTTTGACAGCCCTGAATTAAAGCAATCACGCTGAAAGACAAACGTACATCGGCACAAGGTCGAGTTGTTTTCATACATCTCCCATAAACTCACCGGGTTCAGCTCATTTCCGTCGGCGTCTCGTCTGTGTCGTCCCTTCTTCGCGTCCCCGTTGATCTTGCACTCGTAGCAGGCCTCAGGAGACAGACTGTCGTCCTCCTCACCCTCCACAAATGAGCTGGGGAAACCTGTCCCTGTGAGACAGTGACTGGGTGGAGACAAGGAGAGGAAGGGGGGAAGGGGTGGGGGGGGGGGGGGGGGGGGCGGGGTGTCAGTGGCAAAAAACACTGAATCGTCAAATCGAATTCCCCCCCACCACCCCCCCACATATATGACAGGGTGAAAACCAGGGATGATCTCCATTCGTTTGCTCCCTCACCCCTGTCCGGCTCTGTAGAAACCCCCGGGGCAGCCACACAGGTAGCCCCCGTCGGTGTTGGAGCAGCCGTAGATGCAGGGGTTGCTGCCCGTCGAACACTCGTTCACGTCCTGGCAGCCGCCGGCGCCCTGCTCAAAGTCAAAGCCGGACGGACACACACACTTGAAGCTGCCCAGTGTGTTGTAGCAGGAGGCCGAGCCGCACACGCTGCCTCCCTGACACTCGTTCTCATCTGCGGGCGAAGGAGAGACATTCATGACGAGGCACATGAAACGTTTCCTCTTTCAGAGATCTCGATATATTTGTGGATAGAGCGCTATCTATAAAACATTCTGTTTGCACCACTTTGAATCTATGAGTAGATGGGACACTGTGGAGTTCAGTGTCTTGCCCGAGGACACCTCAGCATACGGAATGGGGGGGGGGGGGGGGGGGGGGGGCCCCACCCCCCTTCTGGGGGGGGGGGGGGGGGGGCGGGACTCGAACCCCTTCTGCCAGAGCTCGTTGTTGTCACATCTGTATCTTGATATGCCCCAGTGGTACACTTCGTTAAATTACACACAGATGCCCTTTCAGTGCAACTTTTTTATTAATTAGGATTAAGAATGAATAAATATTTTTTTTAAATTTTCTATTGCCTATATCTCAAGATGAACACGTAGTTAGGAACTATTTCAATGAAAGACTTTTCGGTTGATTACTGAATATAATCTCATTACATTGGTGGTAAACTCACCAACGCACTGGTTCCACTGGTAGTGCTGCACGTATCCCTGAGGACAGCCACATCGGAAACCTCCCAGCATGTTCTGACAGCCGTGCTGACAGCGGTGGTTACTGCTACATTCGTCCACATCTGACGAGGAGAAGGGAAAGTAAAGATGACTGAATGATGTTCAGTCCCTAAAGCCGCGCACCATGTTCACACGTTCACGTTGGCAAGTTACTGCGCCTGCTCACCTTCACACTCGAAGCCTGTGGTGTCCAGGGAGAAACCTTTCGAGCATTCACAGTTGAAGCTGCCGGGTGTGTTGACACAAGAGCCGCGGGAACCACACATACTGTTCTGAGCTGTGCACTCGTTGTTGTCTGGAAAAATCAAATTGATGTTTGAAATGCGTTTGTCTTCGTTCTTTGAGACCAAACTTGTTTTCCTTTGGGTTGCAGAGACGCATCGATCATGCGCGGACGCTCACCGATGCAGGCGGTCTGGTGCTGGGTGAAGCCAGGAGGACACTTGCAGGTGAAGCCTCCGATGGTGTTGACGCAGAGGAACTGACAGTTGTGTTGTTTGGTTGAACATTCGTCCAGATCTAGAGAGGGAGACACATGAAACCATATCATCTAAACATTCTAATTAGCAGTCGTGTAACACAAAAAACTGGACCCAAACATCTTCTAAATGAAAGAGTTCATCAAAGGTACAGTATGTAGAATTTATTCGTACCTAGTGATGATGTTGATGTTTCATTTTTTTCACCATTCCCCTAAAATGAGCCCATTAAGAGCAGGGGGTTCTCCTTCACGGAGGCCGCCATGTTTTTAGAGTTTTAATGACAACTGGAGTCTATCGAGTTCTCCTGCATGCTCAAATGAGTGAGGTTGAGCTGATGGATACGACATGCAACTTCGCCCCTAGAGGTCATAAAATCTCACACACTTGCACATTTAAGTTTGTCCAATCTGAGCTACTGTAAAAACATTTGATGGTGGTGCAGCCTCTGTAAAGAGGACCCACTCCCCATGTAAATACAATGCAATTTGTGCATTCACAAGATTAAAAAAGCGTTGTAGAGTAATTCAATATTCTATTTCTGCTTATCTAAAATACAGTTTTATAATTGTACCACTACCTTTTAGACCTAAAATGAGTCTTTGGACAAATTTACGAGGGTATTCAGAGTGCATATGTACCTTTGCAGGTCTTCCCATCAGGCTGTAAGCTGTATCCTCTGGGGCAGGAGCACAGGTAGCTGCCCTCCGTGTTTTTACACAGGAAGTTGCAGGGCTTCGGGGACAGAGCGCACTCGTCCATGTCTGAAATGTGCACGTAAAAAAAAAAGACATGAACATGGGCAGGGATGCTGTCAATTGTGACCGATGATGGAAAAAAAGAGTCGTACCAACGCAGGAAGTGGCGGTGAAGTCAGTTTTGTATCCAACGTTACAGTGACAGCGGAACGATCCGATGGTGTTGATGCACTGACCATTCTGACACAGGTCCGGCATCACCTGGCACTCGTTGATGTCTAGATGTGTTTCAGTGAGAGATTCACATCGGACGGTGAAGAGCGGGCCACTCTCACGGATCTACCCGACACTAATGTAAGTCATATACGACGATGAGACCCCGTTCGACGGCCCCTCACCTCTTCCATCGGTGGTGTAGCCGGGTCCAAGGGGACACATCTTCTTGTACTGTACGGTTCCGGGCAGCGGGCAGAGCTCGCACTGGGAGCCCCAGCCTCGGCCTGCGTTGCAGCAGCACTCGGACTTGGTCACGCTGTTTCTGTTGGTCGACAACTGCTGACACATGGTCTGCAGAACCTCGGTGTAACAGAAGCCCTTACGGTTGTCTGAGAGGGGGGAAACGTCAAATGAGTTCAGGTTGTCGTGTTGTGACCGATGAGCCACTTGACTTTCAAAATAAAAGCATCTGCACGGTTGCAGCTACAACGTTGTCACCCCTGTGGTCCGACGACATGTTGTTCCGCCAGTAACGCTCTTACCGATACATTCGGTTCCAGTGGAGCTTGGCTCGAAGCCATCGTTGCACTCGCAGCGGTAGCTTCCCACCGTGTTGACACAGCGCCCGTTCTTACAGATGCCAGGTTTGGCACGGCACTCGTTCAGGTCTGCGTGAGAGCAAGCGATGAGAGGGTGAGGAGGGGAGGCGAAACGCAGGGACGAGTGCGGACAGAGGCGAGCGAGTGGCACTGAGCTGAACATGTTTAAACTCACCCATGCATCCCTCTCCATCTGGTCTGCGCTGCATGCCAGGGGGACAGATGCACATGAAGGTACCGATCAGGTTTTTGCAGGTCATGCCCTTGGAGTCGCAGTCGTCTAGACCCTCCGAACATTCGTCCTGGTCTGGGAGGAGACAGCGAGACAAGGGCAAGGGTTAAAAAATGAGAGATGACATAGGCGGGAGGCAGGTGGACGGATGAAATCAGCAAACGGGAAACAAACTGTGTCCTCTCACCTCTGCACATGCGCTGATCGTCTCGCAGCACGTAGCCAGCGGGACACATACACTCGTAAGAACCGAAGGTGTTGACGCAGCGGAAAGCACAGAGCAGAGGATTCTGGGAGCACTCGTTGATATCTGAAATAAAAAGGTTTGGATTGCGGTCAGGTCGACTTTTGGATGCATTATGCAAATGAGATTGGTTGATTTGATTGATGTCTGACCTTCGCAAGTCATCATGGGGCCAGGTTCGAAGCCTTCCTGGCACGAGCACTCGAAGCCCCCCACCACGTTGGTGCAGGTGCCGTTTCCACACGGGTTTCCTATGGAGCACTCATCAGTGTCTGGAGATGGGGGATGGGGGGGTAGGAACAGAAGGCCATTAAAACAATGAAACATTTGGACTTCAATGGTAGTGATAAATGGTCTGTATTTATAAGGTTCTTCATCAAGTCTTGAAGACCTCTCAAAGCGCTGTTTTTACAGACTAGTCCAGAGTGGACATACTAAACATCTTCTGAGTTTTCATGACAACTGAAGTCTACCATAGCTTCTCCTGCTAGTTCAGAAGAGTGAGGGTGAGGTGATGGATACAACATTCTACTTCACCACTAGATCTTACACACTGAACCTTTAACGGTGTAAACGAGAAGACATTCCTACAATCGAATGTGGATTATCATCCAAGATGACACAAACATGTTTTCTTCAACTTTAGATTTGTTCCACGTTCGACATGACTACCAGGAAGTGAGATTTTGTGTTTTCAAGAACAAGTTAGACAGGCAACAAAAAAACCTGCTGCTGTAGGTCAGGGGCATAAAACAGATGAGGCTGCAATGCAGGAAAAAGCTGAACTTGAGTGCTGCAAAAATAAAATCAGACCCGACTGCTGATATTGATTTCAGTCATACATTCTGTGGCACCAAAGCTCAAGGGATCATAGTTTCTAAAGGGGAGAATTACAGATTCCTCTGTCTGTACTGCTGCTGCTGTTTCTCCATAAATACTCAAAACACTTGATTGTTCTTACGTGACGCACAGCTCAACATAAACCAACGTATGAAACCTGCTGGTGACACATAGTATTGGTTCTCTGGCAGAGTCTGCAGACTGCGAACGCCAATTGCAGAGATGGTCTCACCGATGCAGTTGACTCCTGTGTAATCCAGGTTGTATCCGAAGGGACATTCGCAGCGGAAGGAGCCGTCTGTGTTGATGCAGATGCCGTTCTGGCAGATTCCTGGGTTATCCAGACACTCGTTTATATCTGTGGGAAGTGAAAGAACGTTTTTAGACAATGGACAAGACCACAAATATCCCCACTGTCTCTTCTTATTCAAGTGTCGCAGGCCTCACCTTCTCGAGCATACCCTGGCCCAGGCAAGGCTCCGTGGCCGAAGGGACACAGGGTGTTAAACGCAGCTGGAGAGACACACAGAAAAGGTCAGTTGCGTTGCTTTACACTTGTGTCTATCTTAGCGACAACTGAGGCACTTGTGTGCAACACACCATCGCTCTCTCTGGGGCACAGCTCGCAGGGGAGTCCCCAGCCCTCTCCGGGCATCTTGCTGCAGCAGCACTTGGCCTTGGTGGTGTTGAAGGCTTTCGGGACGGAACATTTGCCCGCGTCGAATTTGGTGAAACAGAAACTCTTTCTGGTGTCTGCGAAAAAGAGAAACGGTTTCAGCGCACCCCTTTCGGAGTCGGTCAGTCTGTAATGGACCGTGTCCTCGGCGCTCTCTGCTGTGGCCCGATGTTAACTAACAGCTCCTCTCACCGTAGCAGCGCCGCTTGCTGTCGGAGAGCACAAAGCCCGGCTGGCACGAACACTGGAAGCTGCCGGGGGTGTTGGTGCAGGTGCCATACTGGCAGATGTTGGCTTCCTGACACTCGTTGATGTCTGGGAGCAGAGCGGAAAACAGGGCACAGAGGAGGAGGAGAGGTGAGAATAAGCATGCGTGTTAGGTGTGTTCTTCAGTGTGTGTGTGTGTGTGTGTGTGTGTGTGTGTTGTGGAGCAGATGGTCTGATCTATGATGTCTCTGACTCCCTGATGTTTAATTGTAGGTTTCTATCAGAGCTAGTAGCTCATTCGGTTTTTACAGAAGTGCATTCCCCCTTTTCCACAGTACCTCCTCGGCTCGACTCTGCACAGTTTTAACGGAGTCGGGCTGAGAGTGTGACATGAACCTACTGCAGGCCATTGATTGGCCAGGGCGTGGCGTCTCTGGATGAGTCATCGAGAGCGCACAAGAATCCAACCCGCCAAATTTAAAGCCCAGTTGCAGCGGTCGTGCTGTTTTATTTTATTTTGAGTGCAGCTGGGCGCAGTTTGTTGCAAATGAAGCTCAGGGTTTCCTCAGATATCCTGAGGTTCTGAACCCACTGCGTGTCTGTGAGGCCAGGAACAATAACATCCCACCACTGGGGGGCTCGGTGGGACGCCCGGACCGACGGCAATATTTTTGAGCCGATGTAGCCATCATAGTTTGGGTACGACCTTCTATGACGACCCCACCCACGCTGAGGTTATGGAAACGGAACTAGCATCGAGTTGAGCCAAGTCGATTCGAGTCGGGTAGTGGAATGGAACAGCAGCATTTGTGTGTGTGTGTGCGTGTTTGTGTGTGTGTGTGTGTGTGTGCGTGTTTGTGTGTGTGTATAATATACTTGAGAGTAGAAGTCGTCATCTCTCTGCAGTGAAGCAGACGTAATCTATTACTCTGTCTGTTTGTTCATTCATGGAGATACTGAGAAGACACAGCCTGTGTGTGTGTGTGCGTGTGTGTGTGTGTGTGTGTGCGTCACAGTGACAGTGTGGTGATGATCAGCTGGACGTGAGCAAGAGGAGACAAAGAGAAGAGAGAGAATAGAGGATAAAGGGAGAGAGAGACAGAGAGAGAGAGAGAGAGAGAGAGAGGATGTAAATAACCGAGTCGGGCTGAGAGTGTGACATGAACCTACTGCAGGCCATTGATTGGCCAGGGCGTGGCGTCTCTGGATGAGTCATCGAGAGCGACTCGTTCACAAGAATCCCACCCGCCAAATTTAAAGCCCAGTTGAGCTTGAACCCATCGAGTTGAGCCGAGTCGGGTAGTGGAATGGAACAGCGGCATTTGTGTGTGTGTGTGTGTGTGTGTGTGTGTGTGTGTGTGTTTTCCTACAGAATAAATCAAACTAACGTGGGTGCAAAAGCACAAAAGTGACCTCATGCATGACTGACCAAAAGAGATGTTCTCATTGGGGGAAAATGACCTGCATTGCATATAAACCCAACTGCGACTGACACTACGAGGTCCAACTGTCTGTGTGGATGCTGAAAACATTTTGCACCGAAGGGTGAGGACGCAATTGTTCGAGAACTTAAGATTTAAGTTGAGCGTTTGCGCTTCGGTGTCTCACCGATACACTGATCGTTCTGTACTTCATATCCAGGAGGACAGATACATCTGAAGGATCCATCCAGATTCTGACACGTTCCTGGAGAGCAGGTACCGGGCAGACTCACACACTCGTTGATATCTGCGGAAAAAACACAGCTCGTGTCAGACGAACAAACTTTTGAGTTGAATCAAACGTGTACTTTTTCATTTTACATTCAGTGCGACTGCTTACCAACGCAGTTCTTCCCATCTTGAGTGTTTTCATAACCCTCATAGCAGAGACACTGGAAGGAGCCCAGTGCGTTGATACACTGTCCATTTCTGCAAACCTGACCCTGGAGGGCGCTGCACTCGTCTATGTCTGCGAGGACATGAACAGTGACAGAATGAACACTCTGGATACCAATCAACTGTCCCATTAGCAAAATTATATATTTATATATATATATATGTACACTGTATACATATATATGTACACTGTGTATATATATATGTACACTGTATATATATACATATATATATATATCACGTTTTTCCTTCCATTCCAAACTCATGAGTGATTCTTGTTGTTTGACAATGGCAAGACAAAGAGACAAATAGAACAATAGCCATGCATTTTCGTTATTTTTATTACTATTCAAATTTAATTCTGCCACAGTAAAGGTCAGACTGTTTTTATCTAAATATATCTAACAAGAGGATGGTGCTTTTTGACCTTTGAGAGAAAAACTAGATGAACAAGAGTAATCGATACATACCCATGCAGTCGTTGTTGTGTGTCAGCTCGAAGCCTGGGAAGCACAGACAGTTGTAGGATCCCACCGTGTTCTTACAGGTGCCGTTTCCACATGGCTGACGGTCGCACTCGTCAATGTCTGAAATGGCAGGAAAATCATTATTTGAAAAGTTTGAATGGCACCAACCGAATGAGATCCAGGTCTGGATCATCCTGCTCACCCATGCACATGGTCTGGTCAGCGGTGGCCTTGAAACCATTGTGGCAGAGACAGCGATAACTGCCCTGTGTGTCGATACACTCTCCATGACTGCACACATTGGGGATCTCCTGACATTCATTACGATCTGAAAGACAAAAAAGCCGAGTTGATTTTGTATATAAACACAGGGAATTAAGGATCATACGTCAATTAAATCAATGAAATTCAAATTTCCTTATCTTATTGACGAAACCCCAAATTTAAAAATGATTGCGAGAACATAACTCTCATATATATAAATATACATATTACTTAAACTGCACACGGTGAATTCATAAATTAGATTTTTTAATTTATATCTGCGCACACACTCATATTTATCATTTCCCAGTGTATGCCTGATTTTCTTCATTAAAGGTAGACTACAAAGGATTTTCTTCAAAAAACAATGTATTGGCTCATAAAAGAGGACAAAGTGATGTGTTAATCTGCAGGGGCACCAGTCTCACTGATATTGTTGGGCAGAGGAGAAGGGGTCAACACCTACCCACAAATCTCGCATTCTACACCTTAAATATCCGCGACTCATTCTCACAATATAAACGTTTCGCGGCTCTTTCTCTAGAACTGCCCTTTGGGGCATTCCAGTGGTTTTCAGAATGCCAAACGAAGGAGAGGACATAATCCCTTTCATTAAATTGGGTCATTTTAAATGATTTCTGTCCCCATCTTTCCTCCGCATCGCTATTTTAGGATGGGAGACCTCCATCAGAGCAGTCCGACAGGCCGCACTCACCCACACAGGCCCCGCTGGGGGACAGTTTGAAGCCTGGTGAGCACTCGCAGCGGTAACTTCCTGGAATGTTGATGCAGTTGGCATTACGCTGGCACAGGTTGTCCCCGCTGTTACACTCGTCAATATCTGGACAGGAGAGAGAGAGAGAGAGAGAGAGAAAGAGAGAGAGAGACGTTGGTCATCAATCACCCACTCTATAACTGTCCGGTCAGAGCAGACTGTCAGCTTGTGGACAGCAGGAGAAGAAAACACAGCGGCGCCATCTTGGCTCAGGTACAGTTCCTTTTTCCTGTGATTTAAGGATCCTGTCAGGCGTTCCCATTCAGAGCCACTGTACCCGTCTTTACAGGGGCGTAATTCATGTGGGAAGAAGCAGCACTTTGTCTGCTATGAGTGTGTGTGTATGTGTGTGTGTGTGTGTGTGTGTGTGTGGGGGGGGGGGGGGGGGGGGTGGGTT
>JAFBJT010109207.1:66392-77275 GCA_016785325.1 Chascanopsetta lugubris
GCAGAAGCAGAGAGAAAACTGCTTATTATCCGTACCTTTCCAAGTAAAGGTGAGGGACTTTGCTTCCTCTGCAAGGAATGAGGACCACTTCCATTTATTTCTGTTCAAAGTGTGAAGTAAACCCCCCCGTGCCCTGAGTGATACCTTGAAAACCCACGGCGGCGCAGCGGCTCCGTATTTAGACCTTTGGAAATAAACTCCACGTTCACCAGACATGTTTGCGTAGCCGAGGTTACTCCTCAAACGTGAGGTCAGCATCTCAGCTGCTCCCTCGTCTTACGAGCAGCAGACTGGAGGAAAACAATGATGGTCACGCTGAGCTGTTCTTCAGTTCTGCCTCCTGACGGCCACTGTGTGTGTTTAGGTCTGTGAATGCTTATTCTGTCTGCAGCCAGGTGTGGGATGTTTATGAAGTCCTTGAGTAATGCTCAAGGGAAACTGTGGCCTGGACGTCTCGGTGGAAAAGAATACAGTAACACAGTCCGTAGTCTGCTGTGCAATGAAGCAAATGACACCGACCAGGAATTATCATGAAGTCCGGGAGCACATCAACAAAACATCTCCTTCCCAGGCTCAGTGTGTCGGACTGGGTGAGATCTGTTGGAAGGTGTCTGTCTGTACCACTGCTCAGCTCCACGCTCGAGGCCAAGAGGAGATTATGGTTTGGTGCCTCTCACCCCCCCCACTCCTCCTCACACGCACACACACACACCACCCTAAATATTAATGGCCGTATGACAGACCTGAAACATACCAACACACACAAAAATAAACTATATAAATAATGAGAATATTATTAATAAAACCAGACTTCCTGTTCATGGGAGTTGTTCAAATATGATACAAAAATGGAAAACAGATGTTGCAGAGGGGGTTTAACTCAGACCCAGTGACTTATTACATAGTGAATTATTACTGTTATTTATTTTATTTATTTATTTATTTTTCAGGGCTCCAGATGGTGGCGCCCTAGGCTACCACCTGTATGGCCTCTGCCAAGAGCCCGCTCTACTTAACAGATACAGTGAAATACACTCAGGCCCGTTTTAAGATTTAGGTTCAATTATTTTCATTTGTAGAAATTATTTTTCAATTTCAAATACAATATGATTTTTTAATCTATAGACTTCACATAAGTTAATGGTGGTTTTCATGATCCTGGAATTTGCCTTAAATACAACCATAGGAGTAGGTCCCTTCTCCAAACACATGTATTTATGTGGGGTGTTGAGCTGCAACGTGCAACTTCACCACTAGAGGTCACTACATCCTGCACATTGCACCTGCAGCACAGAGAAGACTGAGTGTTACAGGCAGAAAGAAAATAACCTTTGTTCTCACCACCTGGTTTGAAATGAACCTTCGATCGCTATTGACATTTTTTGAAGTAGTACAAGAGAATGTTGTGAGCTGGACTTGGACTAGATGTATAATCAACATAATCTCCTTTTTTCCAGAGCGAGGATTTGTGGAGGAGAAGCCGGTGCAGCAGAAAAACATTTCAGTCATGCTGCAGGAGAACGTGGAGCTGAGGGTGGAGGTGGAGGCGTATCCTCCCCCTCAGTTCCACTGGAGCAAAGATGGTGCCACCATCAACGGAGACAAGATCATCAGAACTAGACAAGAGCATGAGATCAGGTAAGACCCCTGCGCTGACCTTTGACCTCTGCCAAAAAAAAGCGCCTCAAATACCATAACACTAAGAAACACCTCATGGGCCTTGATGAATTGAAACAATTAGCGGTGTTGCTCTGAGGGGGCGACGGCCTCCAGAGGCATCCAGCTCCTGTCAGTCATCAGCAGATAAGGCCTCAACAGAGAGAAACTGGATCCTCTCTGGAGGCCAGGACGCCATCACTCATTCCACAGGAAGCTCAAACACTGCAGAGCTGTCACTGCTCACTAAAGTCACTCAGGGAAAATAACATATAATGTGCTGATGGCAGCAACAAGAGCCTTTCCTCAACACACGTTAAACTTTAAGAGACATAAAAAGGGTTTTTAACAACCTCATTGATTGTGCACTGATACTGAAGTGCATACATAGTGATTTAATCAATATATATAGTTATTTGAATAAGCCAACATAATGCATAAGTTAAATGAGCTTGGGTCAAAAGAGCGAGTTTTTACAGATTGGCCCTTTAAGATCGAACAAATAGCTTCCCTACTTTTCCTCTGCTGATAAAACAAATAAGGTCATAAACATATAAATAAATAAATGACAGAATGTACATTTATTGAAATATAATACTAATAACACAGATCTACAAAAATAGTCTGTCAATTACCAAATCATATAAATGATACATTAGAGATTTTTTTTATATTCATTTGTTTTAATTCATGAAAAATAAAATATTATTCTTTTATTCAAACACCAATGCTTGAAATAAAAAGGATCCCGAGGACAGTTGTTTTCAGTGATGAAGTACATTTAATCAAACCCAAGAACATCAGCACTAAAGCATTAAAACATTCATTCCCTCCGTCTCAGGTACGTCACTATTCTCACCTTAGTGAGAGTGAGGACGGAGCAGAGGGGCAGATACACCGTGCTCGTCACCAACGGAGACGACACAAAGGAGGCGACCTTTGACCTCGAGGTGCAAGGTGAGAGGATGTTATTTTATATATATATATATATATTTTATACTTTTGCACCATTGTTTAGAAATATCACGGACATTCTTTGATTCTGCTCAGTAACAATTGATGAGTGTGGCGCCCCCTGTGGGTGTAGTTCCCTCACAGATTAAAGACCTGAGTGACCGCCACCTCCAAGGAAAGAGGCACTTGGTGACCTGTGTCGCCGAGGGCGTCCCGACCCCGACCATACAGTGGTACAGCTGTGACAGCATGCTCAAGTAGGTCCCGCCTCCACCCGTCGTCACTTAAGTGTCACACAGTGAACACCAGGGGGCTGACCAGACACACAAATGTCTACTCATGTACATGTGGCTGCTCTGAGTGAATCCACCCGCTGCTCTGGTATCTACCCCCCTCCCCTTTCCGACCCACCACAGGTGTAGTAACGACACAGGCGTTTGGCAGCTGCTGACACCGGAGCCCGAGGAAGTGAGCATCCAGACCAACGTGACCTTCAGTGAGGCTCATCAGACCAGTCAGGTCCGCAGCCAGGTCACCTTCCACAAGCCCCAGCAGGTCACGGTCCGCTGTGAGAGCAGCAACCAGGTCGGCCTGGTGGACGGGAGGGACATCAAACTGGTGTCCGGCAGTACGTGTCACATACAGCGATTGTTCTGGTTTCAGTGTAAAGAACTCATCTAAAATTCACATCATGTTGAAATATCATCTCTACACTGCCTATTCTAAAACTTGCTTTACTTTGAAAGATTTCAATCCAAACTCAAAAACATTTCTGCCATGTCAGACTGACTTTTTACGACTCCAACCCTTTATGATGTATAATTCTATTTATAACAACTAGTGCCGCTCCAATATAAAAATAAAGAATACAAAAATTGAAGACCACATAACAAAATAATATACTAATTAGTCAAATGAGGACAAGCATTAGAAAGAAATTAAGAATTTTTATATCCATGATTTAAAGGAAGTTACTTGTCACTTTATGTCTGAATGCAAACACAGTGCTTCTCATACTGAGAGGCGACCCATTATACCTCTGCCTCCTCTAAACCTCAGTGTCCTCTCTCCCAGCAGCACTATTCTCCCAGGTGGCAGTGTTGGCCGCCGTTCTGGCCTTTCTCGTCATCCTCATCATGTCCTTCATCATCCTCATCGCTGTGTGGAGGAAGGTGAGACAAAGCCCCAGTGTCCTCTCCTCCTGTAAACACCGTCAGTGTTGACGAGTCTATTCCTCCTCTGTGCTCAGAAACCTCGCTATGAGATCAGGTGGAAGGTGATCGAGTCTGTGAGTCAGGACGGTCATGAATACATCTACGTGGACCCCATCCACCTGCCCTACGACCTGGCCTGGGAGATGCCCAGGGACAACCTGGTGCTGGGTGAGTCCCCCCAAAACATCATGCTTACTCTAACAAACTGGATTCATTAGCATTTCTATTTACACTGATTTACAATCTTTCCCATGTATATTTCATTATGCATGGTAAATATAGTAGTCTACAACTATTAAATAGTCTAGTACTCGCAGCATCAGTATATCATATGAAATAATCGTATATAATCATATAATCATATGAGCATGAAATGCTCCAGTTTTACTTTGCCAACATAAACCACTCATTTATGCATTGCATGCATAGATTTGCAGCTAATGAATTCATCAAACCACAACTATAAATTGAAACAGTCAAATAAATCTTCTATTTCAATAAAAAAAACCAACTCTGATTAAATTCAAATGTAGCTTTTGAAATCTTGTACAGTTTGTGACATTTTGATTTATAATGGAGCATTTACCACAAATCTTTACACTCGGGCTCATGTTGCTCCTCATCACTTCTCACAGCTTAAACATCAAAGTGTGTCTGCACTCATGCTGTTTCACACAGTGATGAGGTCTGAAGTAATGAGACTTGTGGTTTTGAAATGTTCCGCCCTGGAGCAAACGGAGGAGCCTCCAACTGTTCCAGTAGACTCCAATGTGGAATCACCGTGAGCGACACAGACTCTTTTTTTAAATCAGAGCAGAACATTAAGAGGAAAACAGAGACAGTGATTACTTTTGAAATAACTTTTTTTAATCACTGTGCTCAGCAGAGTCACACTTTCTCACACCACACAGTCGGCGGGGGGGTGGGGTGGGGGTTGCTCAACCAATTGCCATGGCAACTATTAATCGCAGATAAGCATCACACTTCATTCAGATCAGCTGATTTGACTGTCACACACACACACACACACACACACACACACACACACACACACACACACACACACACACACACACACACACACACACACACACACACACACAAATAAAACCAGACAAGCAGCTTAACATCGCCATAACAACCACAGTCTGCGGGTGCATAAATCAGGACTTGATGATCCCTCTAAGCTCTTTACAGTAAAGTTTACATTCACTCGGTCACACAAACATTTATACTGTGCGTCTCATATCAGAGTTTCTCCATGAGCTCATGGGTGGAATGTGTTTAGTATCTTGCCCAAAGACACTGAAGCATCGGGGAATGGGGTTAGGCAGGAGTTGAACCTCTGACCTTCCGGTTAGAGAAGAGCTCCGTTAACCCCTAAGTCACAGCTGCCCCCCACCCGCAACAAGAAAAGAAAGCAAGAAAACACAATGTAAAAACAACCACTTAAATCAATGAGTAGATTTAATATCCTAAACTGAAAGTGATGCCAACATGCAGTCACTTTAACCTGTATTAATTCCAATGTCCAGCAGAGAGAGACAGTGCTGTCCCTTTGGACACCACATGCCTGTGCCTCTTCAGCCGAAATCACAATGTTTACATTTTGTGAAAACACTCATTATGTCTAACTCAGATGGAAAGCAGCTACAGGCGACTGTTCACAGAGGTCGCACGGATTTAAATCACATCCATTCCAACTAAACATCGCTGAATATGAGCATTGACAGACAAATGGAAACCACTGTTATTTCTCACATCTTAACCATGAGAAAAACTTAACCTTGGGCATATGATTTAAAAGAAAGAAAGAAATACGCACAATGATTATTAGTGTCAATACATCACCCACTACAACTGTACCTCGCTGGTTTTCTTTGCCTTTCTTTGCACATTTTACGACACAAGATGGAGAATGAACTGCAGTATCCGAAATAGATATTTTGATTTGGGTCAGCTTAAGCTTTTAGTCTTTAAAAGACACATAGATTAAAAACCAAAGTCAAATCAACCATAAAAGAAATCAGCACGGGTTTCAGCTGGTATGTGTCTATAAAGTGCATCATCACATTATGTAGAGAAAGTATAAATAAAACACCACAAACAAATCTAATTATTCACTCCACTGTTCACACCAAACAGAGGAGTGATTCAAACCACATGGCAAAGCTTTGACAAGATGGCTGCTCCACCACCAAAACAACATGAAACATCTTGTAATCACCAAGAATAATTATCTAACAAACTGGATCCCAACCTTCAAGCACAATTAATGTCAATTCATCAATTAGACAAATGCTTACTTGCAAACAAAGGTTGGCTGGTCTCAGCTGCTCTCAGGTATATCACTGCAAAGGGAGAATTGGGAGTCAGTGTCCCGCCCCTATTTATAGACCCCACCCCTTTAGATGTCACTTCCTGTTTCCTGCCTTCCTATATGATATCAACTATAAATGAGAATGTGTCATTTGCATAGAACTTGAAGTTCCTCCAAACTTAATGAAAAAAAAAAGTTTTGCAGCCTCTTTCACTTGTCACACGGAAATTAAAGTTTATATATAAGTGTATTTATATTTTTTTATTTGTAATTTTTATAAAGTTAAACTTAACATTAAAATGTAATAATAATAGTAACAACAACAACAACAATAATAATGACAATAATAATAACCATAGTAATAATAATAATAATAACAATAACAATAATGGTAATAATAATGATAATAAATATTTATGTTTATTACTACTACTATTTGACTCTTTTGGTCCGGATGAAAACAGACATTCTCCTGCTGCTCTGAGCAGGTGACAGTGGTGCTGTGGGTCACGAGCTCAGTCGAGGTCAGAATAATAAATAAGGTTTAGACGTTTCTTGGCTTTAATTCCTCTGCAGCCGGAGAGCTTCTTTAAAAGCCGCTCCCCTCTGAAACAGCGCTGTTGTTTTTCAGCTGCTCCTTTCAAACAGCTCCCACTGAGTCACACACAATCGGCACCACCTGGCAACACCTGGCATCTATACCGTTTTCTAATCTCACTTTACTTTGGAAAACGTGTTTAAAGGAATACTTTTGCTCAAAACGCGGCATGTTGTTCTTTGGCAGGTGTATTTATTCGTGCTGTGTTAGAACCCAGTCCCTCTTTGTGTTTCAGGGCGCACTCTTGGATCCGGAGCCTTTGGCAGGGTGGTCGAAGCCACCGCTTACGGCCTCACTCATTCCCAGTCCAGCACAAAGGTGGCAGTAAAAATGCTGAAGTGTAAGAAGCACATCATTTCAAAACATACACACACACACACACACACACATAGAGGAGCATGTTTGTGTGGATAATACCGAGACCACACTGAAGTCCTCCTGTCAAATACGTCAACACAGCTGCCATGTTCCTGCTGCAGCCTGCTGAGCTACTCTCTCTCTCTCTCTCTCTCTCTCTCTCTCTCTCCCTCTCTCTCTCTCTCCCTCTCTCTCAGCCAAAGGGTCATTCAGCAGCTTGGCAGTGTGTCCTGCTCTCACTGTGTTTACCTCTCCTGTTCTCATACCCACTTCACGCCGATCTACACTCTCACTCTGCCTCTCTCTCTCTCTCTATCTCTCGCTTTTTCTCCAGCCACGGCCAGGAGGAGTGAGACCCAGGCCCTGATGTCGGAGCTGAAGATCATGAGCCACCTGGGGCCTCACCTCAACATCGTCAACCTGCTCGGGGCCTGCACCAAACACGGTGAGACAGCAGGGTCACATAACACACAAGGCTGTGATAGAAATGATAATCAGGCCATTTGATAGTGTTTTTCATTCCTTTGTAAAGGCCTAAGTCACATTCACATATTCACATGCAAATTGAAAATGCAGTGCTTTCACTTATTCATTTTTGCCAACACATGATTTGCACTGCGTTGGTGCAGCAACCAGGATGTGGTGCCATACATTTGTCCAGCAACTCATTCTCTGCAACTTAAAGCAGCATTGGATCAAGGTGCGACACTGGCAGGACAGTGAGGTTAAACCTGTTGCCATGGTAACAATGTTGGCCTAGTACTAAAAAGAACACTCACCAGAAGGCAGACTCGCTGCAGACTATCTGAGGCTGATCAACTCTTTATTTGGTTTAAAAATCCCTGTAATTTTAATCTGTTTGTTTTTGGTCTTTAAGCGTAAAGTCAAGAAGGAAACTTGGCAGAAAAAGCACTGGCGTGTCAGTCAGTCACCTTTTATGGAAGAAAATGCATCCCTTCATTTCTGACCCCAAGTTCATTTCTCGATTGTCGGCCTCTGAACCAGAACAAGATAAAAAGTGTCCGGTCTGAAAGTTGGAGCCATAAATACTTACATTTACTGGATGAATATAAGACCACTGATAGCGAGAGAGAGACAGATGAGAAACTCTTTATCTTTATCACTCTTTCATCATATCTTCATTTGTCTTCAACTTCCTGTTTAAAATATAAGTGTGAAGGCTCCATTCCGAAATCATTGGGATGTATTTCCATTGAGCAAACAAGAAAGATTTCAATGTTAAAAACATATTCATATTTGAGGTAAATGCTGCAAACTTATTCATGGTTATTTATGTATTAACCGTTATATCAATATAAGTCATAAAGTCAATGGAGCAGTGACCTCGATTTGATTAACCATAACTTTAACAATAATGACCATTTGATAACAGCACACAGATTAAATAAACCTTTAGTGAGAAAATGTAAGTCAATATTTGACCATACTTACGTCACTGAATGTGTTTTGGTAAATGAACTGGGTCAAATAAAGCCACTGTTTTTTCAGTGTAGGAGCCAAACATTGATCTTTCTCCCTCCACTCACCAGGGCCTCTGTACCTGGTGACTGAGTACTGTCGCTATGGCGACCTGGTGGACTACCTGCACAGGAACAAGCACACCTTCCTGCAGTACTACGCAGAAAAGAACCAGGAGGACGGCTGCCTCATCTCCAGAGGAAGCACGCCGCTCAGCCAGAGGAAAGGGTGAGGGGAACGAGTCTAAACAAAAGTCCCAACTCAGAGCTGCACAAAGGGCCGTTTTGTAAGATGGGAGCATGGGGGGGGGGGGGGGTTCCCCCTGGTGCAATATCTGGGTTGTCTCACGACAACAAGAGACAAGTATGCAGACATCCTCCTTATATAAGGTTTTTTTTAATGTGATGTGCGACCGTGGATAAATGTGGATTTCGCTCAGCTCTTTGGCTCTGAACTGTGTCCCTGCAGCTACGTGTCCTCTGGGAGTGAGAGCGATGGCGGATACATGGACATGAGCAAAGATGAGCCCTCCATCTACGTGCCCATGCAGGAGCAGTCGGACACCATCAAGTACGCAGACATCCAGCCCTCTCCGTACGAGTCCCCCTACCAGCAGGACGCTTACCAGGAGCAAGGTTCGATCCCAGCCTCGCGCGCGTGTCAGAGTCGACGTCACCCCCGCGGGCATTGGCAATAATTCATTTTCCAGCGTTATTGGTTCAAATGAGTGTGAGGAATTGACCCAGTGATCACAGGAAGGGTTTTACGATGTGAGTCCAATCACCGATCATCTGTCTAACACTCACAGAGGGAGGAAGTCCGGGAAATTAGCCGTAATTCCTGCGTGCGAGGAATTCTCTATTTTTAAAGCATCATTTCACTTAAATATAGAAGTATTGATGATCCCTGTGCATGTCGGATGTGCAGGCAGGAGGCTGGTTCATGCGCAAACACTGCACAATGAGTAGGTTGTTATTTTTTCATGAATGGCATATTGTTTCGTAATTCCCGTGTCCACAAGTCGGCATGCACCAGACGTGTTTTGATGCCAAGTGTAACGTGTAGATCACGAGGACTCCAGCAGGTGGCACCATGACTGAGTGTTGGAAGGTAGATGACATCAGGCCTGCTGTCTGACAGGACACAGTGTGCTGCTTAAAGTGCACTTTAAATCTCTGTGCACTTTATAAAGAATTAAAATTACTGAGAGTACTTTCAAGTGATTGTACACAATAGTTACAACACTATCGATATTATGGTAAATAGCCGGCAATAGATCCTAATGAGGCCGACACCGTGGACTTTTACGATCATGTGAAGCAACCTTATGTTCTAACTGAAACGCCCAAATTGACGGTGCAGCCATGAGAAGCACGTGTCATTAAATATTCACAATGACCTCATCGAGGATTTGAGCCTTTTCTCGCACGCGGTGAATTGATTCGACCGAGCAGGAGAAGCAAGTAATGTTCTCAAGCACCAACAGGGGGCACTGTGAGTGAAGATTCTTCAACGTGCATGTAGATGATAGAAAGAAAACACAGATATTAACATACGAGAGACCGTAATAAATCCACAGGCTGAGTTTGTGCCCGTGTGATAACTCTGTGCGTCTCCTGCGTTCAGGTGACAGCAGACTGGACCTGGTGATCAGTGACTCTCCCACCCTCACCTACAACGACCTGTTGAGCTTCAGCTACCAGGTGGCCAAGGGAATGGAGTTCCTCGCCTCCAAGAATGTACGACATTATCAGTGGAGGAGTCTAACCCTCGGCTCATTTGAGAGACTCAGTGTACTCTCGCTCCAGTGTTTTAGTCATAGAAGAAGACAGTGATGTCTCCCTGTTGTCATTTTGTGTGCTGCCGTGACAGTGTGTCCATCGGGACCTGGCCGCCAGGAACGTCCTGATCTGTGAGGGAAAACTGGTGAAGATTTGTGACTTCGGCCTGGCCAGAGACATCATGCACGACTCCAACTACATCTCCAAAGGCAGCGTGAGTGACAAACAACTGGACACACACACTCTCACACACACACGCATGCTTGTCCCTCTAATTCCAAGGGGTCACACATTGACAAAACTCATTCTGTCAAACCTCAACCGTCACTAAAGTAACTCGGCCGTAGCCCAATCCCTAAATGTAACCAGAACCACGAAAGCATGACCCTCAATGAGCCGTCTGTTCACATGGACACCCCGATTTTTGACACATGCCGACATGGCCTGGTGTGTAACTATGATAACCACCACCCCCCCCCCCCCCCCCCCCCCCACCCCAACACACCCCCACACCACGACGACCA
>JAFBJT010109207.1:79306-90300 GCA_016785325.1 Chascanopsetta lugubris
TGAACTTTCTGCTGAGTCACTCTTTACTTTAGGATTCTCCAAGTGATGCTCCATCACTGTCACGTGGGGAGGTACATGTGCACATTAGGCTGTTTGATTTAAATGGGTCAGGGTGATAGAGAGATGAGAGATGATAGAGAGAGAGGGACTGCGAGAGAGAGAGAGAGAGAGGGAGAGAGAGAGAGGGACAGAGAGAGAGAAAGAGAGGGAGAGAGAGAAAGAGAGAGGGAGAGAGAGAAAGAGAGAGGGAGAGAGAGAGAGGGAGAGCGAGGGAGAGAGAGAGAGGAAGGGAGAGGAAGAGGGAGAAAGAGGGAGAGAGAGAGGGAGAGAGACAGAGAGAGGGACAGAGCGAGAGGGAGAGAGGGAGAGAGAGACAGAGAGAGAAAGCGAGGGAGAGAGAGAGAAAGAGAGAGGAAGAGGGAGAGAGGGAGAGAGAGAGAGACTATCATACTCACTTTCCTCCCCAGTAGAGTTTGGTTGTTATCACCAAACTGGATCGTCTGTGAAGGTAAACAGAGGGAAACAGTGTTCACTGTTTTCAGAGACGTCTCTCCATACAGAGGCTCATTAAAAGTACAGTTTGTAGGGTTGGGTGACACCTGGTGGTCGGTTTGCCCGTTGCAGCTGAACACCCCTAACCTCACCCTTCCCTTCCCAGCATCTAAAACTCAAATGCTGTTGGTCCAGTTTGTCCCTCTGGGCTCCTGTAACAACACGGTGGTGCAACATGGCCGCCTGCATAGAAAAGACTGGTGGTGTAAACATTTTTAAAAGCTCATTCTGGAGTAATGACAGCCAGGATTTGTGTATTTAGGTGATTTAATGTCTCTTGAAAAAAATAAATAAATAAGATGATGATATTTAAAGAGGCCCTCCCATAAATTGGTCGTCCTATATTAGACCAAATGAACATCTCGTTAACCAGTGGCTGCGTCCCACAGGCCTCCATTCGCACTAAAGTTAACTATGGAGTTCCACAAGGTTCCGTACTCGGTCCAATCCTTTTTGCTCTCTACATGCTGCCATTAGGCAACTTTATCAGAAAACACGAATTCAATGTCCACTGCTATGCAGATGACACCCAGCTGTACTTATCCATGAGGCCTGATGACTCAAACCACTCGATTAACCTCCAGGATTGTCTTCAACACATTCAGACATGGACGACCCAGAACCTCTCACTCCCTACAAACCAAATGGATCACTCCGCTCTCTAAATCCAGGCCTACTGGCTGTTCCCAGAATTAATCAAAGTAGAACAAGTGGTAGAACCTTCAGCTACCGAGCTCCTCTCCTGATATTCAATTTCCGCCTATGACGTTTAGACTGCACCTTTAAACATCTGAATTTAGCGTCACACCCAGGCGAACATGAATGATCTCATCCCGACATGAATGAAGAGTCAACCATCCTCCCTCAGCACAGCATGTCCCCTCCTCTTCCTCACATGAAGCCCCTCGGTGTTTACTTACGAGGACACTCAGAGTCACAGACGTCATGTCCACTGAGTGTTTACCACAGCAGCATCAAAGCGCCCACTCAGTCGGCTGAGTGCGTACACCACACTGCGCTGTGTGATGATGATGATGATGATGATGATGATGAAGAGGCGGGGGAGAGCAGCAGCTGATTGTCCGCATCCATTCGTACTGATGTTACCTTTCATTTACTGTTATTATCAATCATCATCGTTCATTAGCTATTGACACAGAACATCATGTCAACATATGGAGAACAACAGTTAGTGTGTACTGTGATCTGTGGAGGGGAGGGGGCCATCATCATCATCATCATCATCATCATCAATCATCATCAGTCAAATGCTATTTAAGAAAAACATCCTGTATTCATAATGACAGAAGGAAGCATGGTATTGCCCATATTGCTGTGTGTGTGTGTAAGTTACACACACACACACACACACACACACACACACACACACACACACACATGGAGTGGTGATGCAGCATATTATTACCTCCAGCACTTCTTCTTGATAATGTTTCCAAGAATGATTTCAGCCCTGGAGGGAAACAGAAATGAGGAGTGATTATTATACTGCTGCTTGAATTAATACATGTTGCAGCCCAATATATCACACACACACACACACACACACACCTCCACACACACACACACACACACACACTCAGAAGGTTATGTGACACTCACCTGCCACCTGCATAAACCTCAGCTGTGTCGAACAGGTTGACACCACTTTCGTATGCAATGGTCATTAGCTGCTCTGCAATCTGTACTCACACACACACACACACACACACACACACACACACACACACACACACACACACACACACACACAATAGAAGTATGTACAATTAACAATGGAATATATAGAAACAATGTATATAGTTAAATCCATATGACAATAATATACATTTCTGATATGTTTTAACGTCATAATACTGTACTATTCTTAAGGTTTTGCATTCAAATTGATTAAAAAAATAAAACCCTAGAATATATATATATTGGGTTTACATATATGAAAAATATATTTTTGTTCTGCATGGGTTATTGTATTGCTTTTATTGTGTGTCTGTTGATATATTAACTTTCTGAACCATCGGATCTTTGTGTAATTATAAAAAAATTAAAATTATTCACTCCAGCATCCGCTCATTCACTTCAGTTAATAAGTGTCTAGGCTTTATAAAAGTGTGTGTGTGTGTGTGTACATGTGCGTGTGTGTAACATACAACATGGCTTCCTCATATTTCTGCAGCACGTCGACAATAAATCATTTGACCAGGATCCAATTTCCTCTCATGTTGAGTTTCATCAAACGAGAGCTTTAACTGAATCTGCTGTAATTTCCCTCTGGAGTCTTCAGTGTATCTGTGTGATACACAGGTATATGTTTGACTGTGTGTGTGTGTGTGTGTGTGTGTGTGTGTGTGTGTGTGTGTGAGTGGTGGGCAACACACAGTGGAGGATGAGTTATATAATCTCCCCTGTGACTGTTTGTCCAAACCTTCCTTGACTCTGTTGCTGCAATCACAACAAAAATATAACTTTCCCTATGACAATAAAGAGCTCAGTAACTTGCCCAAGGGCACTCCGGCATGACGAGTGGAGATACAAAGTGTGTGTGGATAGTGGACATCCCACACTGAGACACAGCCACCTCAATGCAGACCTGTGCAGGATCTGAGGACATTCCTAAAGGCAATATGGAGGCATCTTCTGACCTTGACCTTTGACCTTTGACCACACAAATCAAATCAGTGCATCGGCTACTTCAAGTTAACATTTGTGTTTAATGAAAACAGATTATCTCAAGGTGTTCTTAAGACAGAGTGTTCACAAGGTAACAAACATTGTATTCAAATGACTACAAACATCGTTTGTTGTTTGAAACCTTTTAAACACAATGCAAAGACTTTTTCCAGGATCTTGTTGAGATACAACCTGAAAACCTGAAGCCAGAAGTTGTGTAATATTCAATATAAATGAGGGTTAAAGCTGAATAAACCCGGTGTGTGTGTCCTTGTCAAACGAACCATGACGATGACCATTGACCTGAGAGACGAGTGAATCAAAGCTTGTGTTACACGGTGAAATAGAAAAATAAATATATGTTTTGGACAAAAAGGTTGTGCATGAAAGGAAGCCGGAGGACAAGCACAGTCCATTAAAGCAAAGAGAGCGGAGTGAAAGGATGGAAGGAGGGATAATGGAGGTTAGAGAGGAAGACGTGGGTCAGTGAGGGAGAGAGGGGGGGCGGGGGGGGGGGGGGGGGGGCCTGAGTGCACGAGGGAAACGAGGGCAGGAGCAAAGAGGGGGAACGTTCCAAAGGATGGACGAGGTAAATCAAAAGATTGAAAAGTTGCAAAAAGATGCAGAAGCTATTTAACCTGCGGAGGGCAGTGCTGAGTAGGGGTGGGGGGGGGGCGTCGGGGGTCGGGGGGGGTCGTTCAGAGTTGACTGGACTCTGGTGGATTCTCACTCACAGAGAGTCTCAGCCCTATAGGATGAAATGAATGCTCATAGTGGGCGGTTCCCAATACCCCTAACTCCTCCTACTGTCTGCTTCATCCAATAAAGGGCAAAGAGGCGGAGCACAGGCAGAGCTGGGGTGGGCTCATGATGCTGTCGCATCATGTAGGTTCAGGTGTCACTCACGAGGCCACACCCCTAATTATGACACCACACACACCCCCTATAGTTGTCATGGTAACACATGTGACTGATTGAGTCACAGGCTTTAAAGATGTTCCACTCACCTCTGAAGTTGACCATTTCAACATGGGAGTCTATATGGGACGGAGCCTCAAGTGGCCGCCCTGAGAACTGCAAGTTCTGTACTGGCCTCATAAATCAGCCCTGCAGGTTGTTGAGCTTGAGCTAAACATGTGCCATACCTGGATTTACTCAGTGCACCTTTAATTCTTTCTAAGTGTTCCTTATAAAAAATGTATTTAGTTTGATGGTTCTCAATAAATAAATCATAATGTTCCAAATAGTTAGGTAGTTCCTTTCAGCTGTACAGATGAATTACGTACATTCGATACGTAACCCACTGACTCGAGACAATACATCTCAATATAATGTGCTGATAAATTAGCCGTTCAACCTTGCTGGTGGTGGTGGTGTGTGTGTGTGTGTGTGTGTGTGTGTGTGTGTGTTGTTTGGACGTCTACACATGAAACAGACAAATATCATTTCCAACAACCCCTGAATCAAGGCTGCAGCAAACCTCCCACATACCAACCACACAACCTTGAGATGCTTCATGACTGAGCTGCCTCCTCCTCCTCCTCCTCCTCCTCCTCCTCCCCCCCCTCCTCCTCCTCCTCCCCCTCTTCCTCCTCCTCCCCCCCCCCCCCATCTCTGCTCTTCTCTCACTATCATCCACGTTAAGAGTCATCTCAGATTCTCCCACGACTTGTGGAACCACTTTCAGCCTTTTTGAGCCGGAGAGTGAACTCGTGTTCTACTGGATGAAAACTCTCTGTGTGTCAGTCTGAGTAAACAAGAGCAGGTCTGTGGCGGAAGGAGCTTCTTCTCTGCTCCACACAGAAGGTCAGAGCAACACAAGGTGGCATGTTGCACAGGCTCTACAGATGTATGATTTGCATATATCGCTAAAAGTGTGGTTCAAGATAAAGAACCTGAAAATAAGCATGTTATGAGTCCTATATTGTCTGATCTGCATAATGATCAGGATTATTATTATTATTTTTCTATTAATATAGTTGTGGTTGTTGCTATTGTCCTGCCTGTATCAGGCTTCCTGCAGCTTTGCATTAGTTTGATATATGAGTTTTTAATATTGCTCAGAATAAAATATTCAAAACACATTCGAAAAATCTAATACATCAGAAAAATCCTGCAACATTAAATAGGCACTTTATTAGAATGAAGAATGATCAAAAGAGATTAAACAAAATAAATAAAATAATAAACTCTTTAGCCACTAGGTAGCAATCACTATGGTGCAACTTTTAAATGTTAAAGCAACAAAATTCAAGACTGAAACATTCATGAATATTTAATCTTAATCTTCTAATTATTCTAATCCTGGTCGATCAACGAGTTTTTATTACATTTGCATGACACCATTTCAAAGTATTGCACTTCTACTGATTTCGTGGACGTTTGTCAGCTCATCGGTGTTCGTTACCACCACCGCCTGGACTGGAGTGTGTATTACAACGTGCAGCCGTGGAGCACAACGTACGCGCGAATGAAATATATCTTACAAATGCTACAATGCTCATTTTGTTTGAATGACAGTGAAATTCTGTTGAAAAAAAAAAAAAAAAGACAGAGAGAGACTTAAAGAATCAAATGAACTATTTCCTGTTGCGCTGCATCCGTCCTCCCTGAGCGGAGCGGAGCTGCAGCGGCGCAGCCCGGTGAAAGGAAGCGCAGCAGTGAAACCAGTGACATTGAAGTGGGGGCACTGGGTGATGATGGAGAGAAATGGGGGGCCAGGCTCTGAGCATGTGACGCCAGATGATGGCATGAAGCCCCCAGGTTAGAAAAATAATACTGTTACATAAGTCTACATTTGGGCCCCCCCGGGGGGGGGGGCTCTGTTCTTTTGTCCCCCTTTCGTCACACTCACTCAGCCGGTGAGTGTGTGTGTGTGTGTGTGTGTGTGAGTGTGTGTGATGAGCAAGGCCAGGACCCCAGCAGCCACATCAGAGCATGTTAGAGCTCATAGACATGAATGTAAAGGAGACATGAGAACCAGCGCACACACACATGCTGACCTTCATGTCGCAGAGGTTCCAGTCGTTCCACATCATCACGGCTTCACTCTGACGGACCGTTGTGACTTTAAATTCCGACCTGGATGTTTTATGCTTATTTCGGTTCCTCTGAGAGTTTACTGCACCATCCATGATAAGACTTTCTACGACCTTTGACCTCGGGGGTCAAGTCATTAATCTCTCTGGAAGACTTGAGATGTCTTTTCCAAAAGACCGAGGACATGTTCTATAGAACTGTGACGTTTGACCTTCAAAATTGTATCAGTCAATATGTGAGTCTTAGTGAGCATGAGGATTCTCTCGTGGTGTTTTCAAAACAAAGCGTTGACGAGGTTACAAAAACACCACTCAGAAACGGGCTAAAGCCACTGAAGCTAAAAAAAAACAACAAAAAAACAATAGAAATGCACATTTGAAATATCTTTCATAATTCAAGTGCAAATGGAAAACTAGAACAGCTGAAACGTGCCTGTTACAAGACGAGGAGCTGCCTCTGGTTCACAGTGACATCATCCCACAGCACTTCATCACACTTCATTTACAGATGTGTATTTTAGGCTCTGTGACGTTTCCTCCAACTGCCACGATACAAATGTGTTACAAGACTGTTACTCATCTTCAAACATGGTCCTCAGTTTGGATTCGAATCAAATCAACAGTGGAACTTTTGTATTATACTATATTTTGCGAAACACTTGCAGTTCACAGGGTGGCCACTAGAGGCAAAACCAGTCAATCCCCTCAGGCTCCCCATAGATAGACTGTTTAAAATGTTGAAAGTCTGGTACAAACTATTCTTTGGGTCTCAATCAGTCACATGTGTTACCATGACAACTGTACGGGGGGAGGCAAAATTGGGGGCGTGGCCTCTTGCAGCCTTTTTTCCCCCTAACTCACTTATTTCTATTCTGTTAAGGTTTTAATGGTTGTGCATAATTAGGGGTGTGGCCTCTTGAGGCTTTTTTTCCCCCTAACTCACATCTATTCTTTCGAGGTTTGAAATTTTGTGCGGGATTAAGGGGCGTGGCCTCTTGAGTGACACCTGGACCGACCTTCTGTGGATGTTGCGCCAGCACCATGAGCCCAAACCAGCTCTACCTGTGCTCCGCCTCTTTGCCCATCTTGGGATGAACAAGAAAGTAGGAGGAGTTAGGGATCGGCAAGATGGCGACGCCCACTAGGAGCCTTATAAGCGCACCGTCACAGATGCTACGTCAATCTTTACATACAGTCTGTCAGTGATACATGTTTTTGTTCAACCTCATCACTCAAAATAAAAAAAGTGAAAAGAGAAGATGTTTCATACCTCGTCTGTTATCTGTCCTCCAAACGTCACCCACGTACCTGCAGACAGACACATCAAAGCATTAGAACACATGCCTGTCCCATCACTTCTGTGTGTGTGTGTGTGTGTGTGTGTGTGTGTGTGTGTGGGCAGACAACACTAATCCCAGGCTGTGACACCAGTTGAAGGCTGCTGTCAGGTTCCCAGGAAAAGAGCTGACTGTGTCCTGCTCAGAGCTCTGAGGCTTCACCTTGTGGCAGTGTCTGATAACACTTAGTGTCTCTGCTGGGGGATGTCTGTCTGTCTGTCTGTCTGTCTGTCTGTCTGTCTGTCTGCATCATCTATCTCTGGAGGACCAGGTGTCATCTCCACTTGGACCCTCGTCTGTGATGAGTTTGCATGCACCCGACAACCGGCTCCTGATTGTTGAACAAACTCTGCTGATGATGCAAATAACAGACTCTCCCAGAGCAGACACCCGGACCCCCCCTGCACCCCCCCCTCCCTCACCGAATGATGTACGGAGCTTTGTTGTGGCAGGAAACACTTCACGTTATGTCACATCACATTTAGTGACCTGAAGTTTGAGGAATATGTTTTCAATGCTGCGTTGGTTTATAAGAGGACGGAGCAGCTGTGATGGAGAAACTGGGCTGTGTGACAATATGAGGCAGATTGTGTGGCAGTGTGTTTAGAACTGGGCCGCAGAGGACGTGAGAAACTGCTCACTATGTTTCTGAAACCTCATTCTGGACCATGAGAACATCAATAAAAAAATTTAAAAAAGATATTCAGGAGTTGTGACTTTTATGGCTCTAAAACATGCATTTCTTTCAAATAATCACATATAATCCAAGCCGCAACCTCCGGAGCAGCAGGTATTATGGTCTGTCAGCAGCAGGCATTATGGTCTGTTCAGCAGCAGGTATTATGGTCTGTCAGCAGCAGGCATTATGGTCTGTTCAGCAGCAGGTATTATGGTCTGTCAGCAGCAGGCATTATGGTCTGTTCAGCAGCAGGTATTATGGTCTGTCAGCAGCAGGCATTATGGTCTGTTCAGCAGCAGGTATTATGGTCTGTCAGCAGCAGGCATTATGGTCTGTTCAGCAGCAGGTATTATGGTCTGTCAGCAGCAGGCATTATGGTCTGTTCAGCAGCAGGTATTATGGTCTGTCAGCAGCAGGCATTATGGTCTGTTCAGCAGCAGGTATTATGGTCTGTCAGCAGCAGGCATTATGGTCTGTTCAGCAGCAGGTATTATGGTCTGTCAGCAGCAGGCATTATGGTCTGTTCAGCAGCAGGTATTATGGTCTGTCAGCAGCAGGCATTATGGTCTGTTCAGCAGCAGGTATTATGGTCTGTCAGCAGCAGGCATTATGGTCTGTTCAGCAGCAGGTATTATGGTCTGTCAGCAGCAGGCATTATGGTCTGTTCAGCAGCAGGTATTATGGTCTGTCAGCAGCAGGCATTATGGTCTGTTCAGCAGCAGGTATTATGGTCTGTCAGCAGCAGGCATTATGGTCTGTTCAGCAGCAGGTATTATGGTCTGTCAGCAGCAGGCATTATGGTCTGTTCAGCAGCAGGTATTATGGTCTGTCAGCAGCAGGCATTATGGTCTGTTCAGCAGCAGGTATTATGGTCTGTCAGCAGCAGGCATTATGGTCTGTTCAGCAGCAGGTATTATGGTCTGTCAGCAGCAGGCATTATGGTCTGTTCAGCAGCAGGTATTATGGTCTGTCAGCAGCAGGCATTATGGTCTGTTCAGCAGCAGGTATTATGGTCTGTCAGCAGCAGGCATTATGGTCTGTTCAGCAGCAGGTATTATGGTCTGTCAGCAGCAGGCATTATGGTCTGTTCAGCAGCAGGTATTATGGTCTGTCAGCAGCAGGCATTATGGTCTGTTCAGCAGCAGGTATTATGGTCTGTCAGCAGCAGGCATTATGGTCTGTTCAGCAGCAGGTATTATGGTCTGTCAGCAGCAAGTATTATGGTTGTGTGGGGAGCAAAAGAGGGGATGATGTAAAGCAACTGAAAAGCAGGGAGGAAGCTGGCCGGTGTGTGTTCGTTATATGTCATTTCCACATGACAAAGAGATAATTATCATTCTTTATCCTCCCTGGAACGTTCCAATCATAACTCATATATATATATATATATATATATATATATATCTGATGTTATTCAAATATTCACTTATCATCTACAGTACGCCATGTTCTTGCTCAGCAGGTCAGAGGTCAGCTCAGTGCTCTGAGCTCCTGCAGCTCCTCCTGTTGTTGAATAACAATTACAGTCTCTGTCATTCTAATAGATTCTCTGCCTGTGTTTGTCCATGTGACTCATGGGTTCAACAGCACAGGAGGGTTCATCCAATCAGAGTCCATTATTCAAATGAGGCAGAGGAAAAGAAACATGCTAATTCTACCTCATCACCTCGTGTCAAATGTGATTTGTAACCATGAATTAAAGTAAGTGGAAACATTCAGGTGTAAGAGGGAGCTGACTTTAATGTACATGTTGTGATTATGGAATAGAGAATAATTATTAGGTGTCCGTGATGACGTTAAAGGAAAACTCACTTCATTCACTCACGTATGATTGATTACCTTGTTTACATGGACGCGAGTCATTTGAATAAGAGCCCACTTGGATGAAAAGGCTTCATGTGAACAAGACGTTTCATTTCAAATAAGAAAGTTGTGGCGCTCAAACGGGTTTTTCATCCCGTGTCCATGTAAACGCGCCTCGGTGGAAGGGAAAGGATCTATAATGTGTATTTCTGCTTCATGTAAATTGATTGCATTTCTACTTTTGATGTTGCTGGAATGAACGTGTTTCTCCCACATCTCTGCCTCACGCTCTCCAATAGAAAACAGTACAGAATAACTGTGAGTGATGTGGGCTAGTCAAACACTTAGTCCTGAAAAAAAAAAAACAAAGTCATCATAATCAGATCAGAATGTTTTCTCATTTCTGTGAAACGTTCAAAACACGTTTGTTTCCAGCTCCTCTGTGAAAGTATTAACTTAACCTTAACTTAAATTAACCGACCCATCGGACTCCCACAACCACCACCATGTGTCTGCGAGGAGCGGTCGAACATTTGCCTGGAACCAAGCACCAGCTGTGTGAGGTCAAAGGTCAATCACCAGAGCATCCAGCTGAATCAGTGTCGCGTCACGTCACCCTCTCCGTCATCATGAGGTCAGTAAAGGGGCATTTTGCAGATTCATGGTGGCAGGACGAGGCTCATCACCTCATCGATACACTTACAATGATTCCTTTGAGTTTGATCAAGATTTAATACCGATGGAGCAAGTGTGAGCGTGTGTCATTGGATTCTGTGGAGAGGACAAATACACTGAGCACTGAATGATTTGAAATCCAAGGGTGGTTCCTTCTGAAATCATACCACCACCAATGACTCAGCATTCAATATCTGACTCCTCCCACACCCCCTCTCGTTC
>JAFBJT010109208.1:0-10000 GCA_016785325.1 Chascanopsetta lugubris
CGTCGGCTCTTTGGCGTTTGGCGTCCATTTTGTCTTTTCACTTTCCCGCAACTTCACACGCTCGATGAAAGTCGATCCAGCAACAAGTATGCACTGACGTAAATGACGACAACGCGCCGTCTGTTGTTGTTGTTGTTGTTGTTGTTGTTCTGCTCGTCCTGTCACACCCTCGCGCTGCCTCGCGTGGAACAGGAAGCGGCGTGTTGATGAGGGAACAGACGAAGGTTCGGGATTGGCTGTTTGGTTGTGAATTGGGCCTCGGTGCCTGTTTGGTGAAGGACGAGGAAAAGGTCTGGGATGAAACCCGCCCCTGTCTGGTGCTGAAGTCGGCCGGTGTTAGGGATCGGGTCATCGTCTGGATCGGGATCAGGCTAATTTTCCGGGCTGGCTTTGAGCCCGAGCCTGGTGCGGGATTAGGCCTGTGACTGGTGCAGGATCAGGCTAATTTTCTGGGCTGGCTTTGAGACCGAGCCTGGTGCGGGATTAGGCCTGTGACTGGTGCAGGATCAGGCTAATTCCTGAATTGGTGTCTGGTCTGTGACTGGTACAAGATGAGACTAATCTTGGGGTCTGGCTCAGGCCTGTGCCTTGTGTGGGATCAGGCTAAGTTGTGGATTAGAATCAGGCCTGTGCCGAGTGCTCGATTGGGCCAAGTTCTCGTCTGGGATCAGGCCTGTGGTTGGTACAGGATCAGGCTAGTTTCTGGGATCAGATCAGACCTGTGCCTGGCGTGTGATCAGGCAAATCTCTCGACTGTTGTTAGGCCTGCGCCTGATTCGCAATCAAGCTAATGCCTGAGCTGCCATCAGGCCGGCGACTGGTGCGGGATCAGGCTAACCTCTGGAGTGGGTTCGGACCTGCGTCTGGTTCTGGATCAGGCCTATAATTGGTGCGGGGTGGGGCTCGTTTGTAGACTGGGATCAGGCTGATGTCTGGGTGCGGCCACAGGCTGATTTCACGGCTGGGATCAGGCTAATCTCTGGGCTGAGCGCGGGACGGGCCGGATGTTAGCGCGAACGTTAGCATGCTCTCGCTCGCCTCCGGATGGAACCTGTGCGGCGCTGAAACTCCGCCTCTTGGCTCATTCCTCCCACACCTTCTCTGCGCTCCGTCACCGCGGCGTCCGTCGTGTTCAAGTATTGTAAGTGCTGCCTTATCGGGACTGAGGTTGGAAACGGTCGAGAGATTTTAAAAGAAGGCTTCGTTTTTATTATTATTATTAGAATAACTCACCACTTTGTGTTGTTTCGGGGGTGGTGATGCTCTCTCCGGAGAATTTGAGAAAAGATTTAAAAGGAAAAAAAAAAAGAAAGACCAAGGTTCCACTTTCTCCCTTGTACAAATTAATATAAATAAATATATATATGATACATTTTACCCTTTTTTTGTCCAGTTTTGTATATTACACTCATGTAAAGTTTGTTTTTAACGAGGCATCGGAGCAGCTATTACAAGACAATATGAGTGACATTGTTCATCTGGGAGAATTTTATGCATGTTATATTTTCTCTTTCTCTCTCTCTCTGTCTCTTTTAATGCCCCGCCCCCATCCCCCANNNNCCCCCCCCCCCCCCCCCCCCCCCCCTGTTCAGGTGTGTAACGTGAATATAAAGAGAAATCTACCTTTTCTTTGGAATGTTGTAGACAATCAGTCTCAGGCCGGGTCCAGTCCCTGCAGGGAGTGAGAGCCCTGCAGGCTGATCGACAAACAAATCGACTCCTCTTTTTGTTTGTTTGACAATTAAAAAACTCTCTTTGCATCTACTGGAAGTCTAAATTTGGAGGTTTGTTCATTCATATGTTCGTGGCTGCTCAAGTTTACACACACAAACACACACACACACACACACACACTTCTCAACTATACTCAAAAGACAAACACCTCGTGCATTTGATCCCTCTGCTTTCTTTCCAAGGTGAGGATGCCAACCTTGAGGAAATGATGCTTTGACTAACAAATCTATAACATCTATGAATGTGGGAATGCAACACATTGCAATAAAAGCACCATTTGAAATGCAGCTCGTCGTCCTCGTACCTTCTTTGTCACAGGAGGAGTTTGAGAGGATGTGACTCTTTGTTTTAATGGAGCAACGACTCTATCATGCTTTTAGAATTTGAAAGAGGCAACATGTTTACCCCCGCCCCCGATATTTTGACGTTTTTTATTTAAATACTCTGAGAAGCAACTTGTTTTAAAAAAATGTTTTTCCTTTTTTTTTATGTATTTTTTCCTTTTATTTGATTAATTTTTTTTTTGAAGGAGGTGACTCTAACATCTTCCAGTTTGCAGGTGATGTTATCGCTTATGTTGATGTTTCAATACAAATTTGGACCGAAACTCACTTTCATCAATGTGTTCTGCAAAGAAAGGGAGTTCAAATGAATCCGAGTCCTGGATTAAAGACGCCAGAAGCAGAATGAAAAACTTTTATTGTCGGTTCGACGCGATTCAGAGCCGTTTATATTTACATCGGGAGCTGGTCCTCTCCACTAGAGGGCGCCATTTTGCACCACCGTGTTTTTACAGAGGCCCAGAACGGACCAAAGACACACAAACTATTGATCTCGTCTTAAATATATCGTTGTGGAAACGTGAGTTTAATTCCTCTCAGTCCAGCTGCAGATCAAAGGTTCCCGTCTCGTAATAAACACGGGTGGACAGGTTTCTCTGCCTCAGCGGCGCCACCTTCAGGATCATTCAAAACGCTGGCATTTCAACTCTCTTAAATGCGCGTCTGGCAGACGATCACGTCCCGCTCGTGCTCCGCCTCCTTGCGCTTGGCGTGCGCCTCCTCGGCGGACGGCGTGGGGTTGCGGTGCTCGTGATATTCCACGAAGGGGTAGGAGACGGCGGTCAGCAGCAGGACGGCGAGCAGGATGTACAGTTTGTACTCCAGACACAGGAAGGTGCTGTAGGCGAAGGCGATGACGAAGCCCAGCGACTCCCACATGCGGTAGTTGGCGAAGGCCGCCTCCTTGTGGCGCTGGAAGAGGACGCCGTACAGAGCTGCCGGACAGGAAGTGGAAAGGAGGAAGGAGGTTTCAGAGAATGCTGAGAATCGCTATCGACGCCAGAGATGAAACGCTGAGGAAAATGTCAATCGAGACCAGTCAGCGAAATGAGCGCGGTCAACGGTATTGGTGCGATTTTGATCGAATGTGCAATTTCATTTCGCTGAATTTTATTTTGAAAATACGAATAAAACAATGCTACGCAAAGCAATGCAACATGCTGTGCTGCCCCCTGCTGGTGGAGTGACACTAGGTTGCCGTGACAGATTCAGAGTGCCAGAGCCGGCTCTAAGGCGAAAAGTGAATTTTCGGTGACACCTCCATTTCTCTGTCCACCAGGGGGCGGAGGCGGGTTTCTCACCGTTGGTCTGGGTTTGCCAGATGGCGTCGGCCATTCCCCACAGGGCGGGAAAAACGAAGAAGACCGGGAACTGGTCGGGATGCGGACGCCACAGCAGCAGAGCGATGATGCAGGAGAGGTTCAACAGAGCGGCTGAGAACACACAGGACATGTCTTATCTGTGTGTGTGTGTGTGTGTGTGTGTGTGTGTGTGTGTGTGTGTGTGTGTGTGTGTGTGTTTACCGAGCAGGAAGAGAGCGGCTCGGCCTGTGTACTGAGCGAGTCGACCGAACAGGAAGGAGCAGACTGAGTTTGCGGCTCCGAAACACATCATGATGAATCCCACATTGTGGATCCCCAGAGCACACGTCACATAGTTCTACACACACACACACACACACACACACAGATCAAAGCCAATTCTCCATTATAAAAGATGTAAACAAAAAAAATATATGTATATATATATATATTCCTTCTCCTGTGGAAACTTTGTTTGACATTACCTCTTCTTTTATTTTGAAAAGGTTTCTCTCCTCTGAATTCTACTTCCTGTTCTTGTTTTCGTCTCTACAATTAATTCCTCTTTTATTCTGAAAAGGTTTCTTCTTGCTGAGTTCTACCCTCTGTTCACTTCCTGTTTCTAATCAACATCCTGGTACTTTCACCACCCGTAGTTCACTTCCTGTTTCCAATAAACATCCTGGTACTTTCACCACCCGTAGTTCACTTCCTGTTTCCAATCAACATCCTGGTACTTTCACTACCCGTAGTTCACTTCCTGTTTCCAATCAACATCCTGGCACTTTCACTACCCGTAGTTCACTTCCTGTTTCCAATAAACATCCTGGTACTTTCAGCACCTGCGGTTCACTTCCTGTTTCCAATCAACATCCTGGTATTTTCAGCACCTGCGGTTCACTTCCTGTTTCCAATCAACATCCTGGTACTTTCACCACCTGTAGTTCACTTCCTGTTTCCAATCAACATCCTGGTACTTTCACTACCCGTAGTTCACTTCCTGTTTCCAATCAACATCCTGGTACTTTCACCACCCGTAGATCACTTCCTGTTTCCAATCAACATCCTGGTACTTTCACCACCTGCGGTTCACTTCCTGTTTCCAATCAACATCCTGGTACTTTCAGCACCTGCGGTTCACTTCCTGTTTGCCAGTCCGTGCCACCGGAGACACACACTCTGTGCTGTTACGTCAAACTCTGCTTCACCTCCGTGTAAGTTCTGTTTGTGTTGTTGTTGTTTCACAAATGTAAAGTTGTGTGTTGTGTTGGCTTCGTGTTGTGTTTGTGTGTCAGTAGTTTTGCTTTTGAGTTGTAGCCTTTGTGGCTGTTTGTGTTTCATTTAAAGGTACGTTGCTATTGTGTATTTGTGTGGCTACAAATATTGTGTTGTGCTTGTTGTAATTGTGTTGTGTTTGTTGTAATTGTGTTGTGTTTGTTGTGGTTGTGTTGTGTTTGTTGTAATTGTGTTGTGTTTGGTGTAGTTGTGTTGTGTTTGTTGTAATTGTGTTGTGTTTGTTGTGGTTGTGTTGTGTTTGTTGTGGTTGTGTTGTGTTTGTTGTAATTGTGTTGTGTTTGTTGTTTGTTGTGGTTGTGTTGTGTTTGTTGTAATTGTGTTGTGTTTGTTGTAATTGTGTTGTGCTTGCTGTAATTGTGTTGTGTTTGTTGTAATTGTAGTTGTGTTTGTTGTAATTGTAGTTGTATCTTAACTGTTTGACGGTTGTGTTTTTGTTGTTGTTGTGTTGTAGCGTTCACAGTTGTGCTGTGATGGTTGTGTTGCCACTATGTTGTGACTGTTGTGTGTCTGCTGCTTGTACAGTATTGTGTTGTAGTTGTAGTTGTAGTTTTCTTTGTGTTGTTCTTGGTGTTGTGGTTGTGTAGTGACAGATTGGCAGGTCTTATCATACTGTTGCAGTTGTGTGTCTGTTTCTGATGTGTGTTGTTGTTGTTGTTGTTGTTGTTGTTGTTGTACCTGTTGTGTGTCATCTACAGTTGTACCCCGGCTGGTGGGGTGGTTGTTGTGTTCCTGTTGTTGTGCTGTGCTGTGCTTGTGTTGTGTTGTTGTAGTGTTGTTGTTGCTGTGTATGTTGAACACTTGTTGTGTTTAAATTGAAGTTGTGTGACCTTTCCGCTTGTTTGCGACATTCAAACCACTTCCTGTCAAACATAAACAAACTACAGACATCTCCCAGTGTTCCTCCGGTGTGTGCGACTCCGTGTGTGTGTGTTGTTGTTGTTGTTGTTGTTGTTGTTGTCGTGTATCTCCTGACCTTTGTGTACTCGCCGGCGAGGAAGCTCTGCTCGAAGCCGCTGTACATGGTGAGCGGGATGAGCATCAGCAGCCTCCAGTCCTTCAGCAGGCGGAAGGTGGCGAGGAAGGTGTGGCAGAACGGTTCCCGGTTCCCGCGGAAGTCGATGGCCTGCTCGCGGTCGATGTTGTCCAGGAACACGGCCACGGTGAGCATGGCCAGCATGCCCACGCCTGACACACAACAACAACAACAACAACAACAACAACAACAACAACAACACAACTTACACAGGGACGCACAGCACAGCTGCAGGAAGTGGAAAGGTTTTTACCGATGTAGCATCCGAGGAGCGTCCACACCAGGTGGTCCGACGGCCTGGAGGTGGAGCTGTTGCTGCTGATGCTCAGGCCACAGTCTGCCGCTCCGCAGTAAATCAGCTGATCCTCAGGAATGTCGGCTGGCACATTTCATTATTCAAAAAACAAAAACACATTTTTTTTTATGTAAAATTCAAAGAATTTCACGCCCAAAAAATGTAGTGAAATGTTTTTCTAATCAAGAAAACACAAGACCACTGAAAAGCATTCTGCCACGTCGAGGTTTTGATCTATTTGTTTGTTTGTGAACTCGATAACTCAAAAAAGTGCCGGAAGTATTTCCTTGAAATTTGGTCAAACAATCAGATATGGATCAGAATAAAACCCATCAAAGTTTCACTGTCCATATCTAGTATGGAAATGAAAACTCCGTCTCAGTCATCACTGCAGCTGATGAGCTGTCGGAGCATTCGCAATGAAATAATATAACGCCTCGCTGGCGGCGTCATCATGGGAATATTTTAGATCATAAATATAAAAACTCCACTAACCGGCTGCTGTTTTTTGTAAATAGCAGAATTGTTTGAAATGAAATTTTGTTTAAAAAAAAAAAAAAAAGTGCTCATTTCCATCCTGCTAACGATCAGCAGTGTCTGTGTTTCTCACCGGCGCCGCTGCCCTGCCCGAAGATCAGCGACGACATGAGGTTCCCCCACACGGCCGACGACTGGAAGATGAAGAAGAAGATTCCGAAGTACTGGTTGATGACGTCGGCGCTTTTCCTCCCCTCCTTGGCCGCCTGCACGTTCCCCGAGATGGTCAGGTAGGTGCACTTGGCCGACCACAAGGGGGAGCCGCCCAGACCCAGGATCACAGAGGTGGGGATGAGCGTGTACCTGACGGAGGTTCAGGAGAAAACGTTTGTTTGTGAACGCGGTTTCACTCAAACCGTAAAACCGATGGAGAGGAAAGTTGACGGGGGAGAGTGAGATGGACCAGAGAGGAAGTCGTAAAATGCTCCGGTTTTTAACCCTTTAAATACTCATTTAAAATCAGGACGACATCAGCTTTTACCAGATAATTTACAATAAACTACAAGATGTAGAAATACTGCAGTAATACACCAAAAATATTTAGAATTTAACACTTTTAATGACTTAACAGTTCCTATGAAGTTTAAAGGTGCAGTGTGTAAGAATTTGGTCAAGGTGAGGTGATGGACACAACATGACACTTGACCTCTAGAGGTCACCACATCCTCCACACTGCACCTTTAAAGGGACAGGGTATTGGGTGACGCACCATCCTGGGTAGAGGTTCCCCAGCGAGTAGGAGATGTAGCAGGCCATCCCCACCACGATGGTCCACTTACAGCCCAGGTTCTTGATCATGATCGGCGGCAGGAACATGGAGGAGATGATGATGGAGGCGTAGATGACGCTCAGAGAGGCCACGCCCATCCCGTCCGCCGCATTCAGACTGCTCTGCACACAGGCGGCAGACAGGGGGCGCCGTCAGCCCAGGGAACGTTCAGCGCTGTCGCTCTCGGTCAACATTTAAAACATCGGCCATTTGAATCCGAGATCCTTTTACTGTCCCTTATTGCGCAACACGGATTTTATGATGATGTCATAAAACTATATTTTAGGTAAAATAAATGATGCAATTCATCCATTTTAAAATCTTCAAGACTAAAAGTCACACGTGAAAGTGTTTCCTTCATAATCTGTGGAATATCTCTATCCTTTAAGATAAAGGACAATTAAGGGATTAAGTAAATAATGACAATCTACAAAGAGTAGAAAATAAGTGAAATGTTCGGGAGTCTAATTATTTTTTATTTAAGACAGATTATTCTCATTCTCAACCTTGAGAGACTTAAAAAAAAGTTAAGTTAAGGAGTTAGTAAATAAACAATTAGCTCTGTGAAACGAAATTCGTTCACTCAGACCAAAGAACAATAACAATCATAATAATTCCAGAACCCCTTCGTCTGTCACTTTCAGGGTTATTCTCATTTCTAATTGCAAACGAAAAATTCCAATTCCTCTCATTTAAAATCATGACGGCTGTAACTCATGTGTAAATAAATCCCTTAAACTCTGCACGCTTCCATCTTCAACTTTAAGATACATGTATGTCTTAACAACTCTGCAGATATTTCAAAATAAAAGACTAAATCAATCAATCAAATAAATAGCCAGTAAAAATGAAATCCCTTTACCCTGGTTGATTCGAACCCCTGAATAAATCCCTTAACTCCTGTGAATCCCCTTAAAGGACCCGTACCTGTAAACTCTGCAGACCTCCGTACGCCGTGAACAGAAACAGGAAGCCCACAGACACCACCAACACGTTCTTAAAGTTACGGCTGATCATGGCGGCGTCTCGGGGGTTTGAGATTCCACCTCAAAAAAAATACAAATAAAAAGTTAAAGAAAGAAAAACCCCTTAAATAAAATAAAGGTGTTTGTACGAGGAGAAGCTGCTGCTGAGGAAAGTGACTGAACTGAAGTGAAAACCTCCGTCATGTACTTCAAAGGCAGAGAGTAAAGTCCACACACACACACACACACACACACACACACACACACACACACCTCCCTCCTCTACTTGAATTGTCCTGAGTTTAGGCTCCGCCCCTTTCTCCGACTTTGTTGTCGTGTGTAGATTTCATGTCGTGTGTTTCCTTCGTCGTCCTCGCGTGTGTGGTAATGTTGTCTGTGCGACTGGAGCAAAGGTTTACAAGTGTGTGTGTGTGTGTGTGTGTGTGTGTGTGTGTGTGTGAGATCTCAGCTATCATCAAAACACTACAATGTCCTGAACTCATCCTGAATAGCCTCACCATGTTTTTACAGTAATACTGCCTCCAGCCACCAGGGGGCTATAAAAGTTTCAGATACGACAGAAAATATAAAATAAATCAATAAAGTAATTAATTACACATCCAACTGAAGCATGTGATGTCCAATGGTAGTGATGAAGATGAAGATGATGTCATCGTAGTAAAGTAGTCGGTAGTATTTGGTTTGTTGTCGTAAACAAAAGAAGTAAAGTGTAAAACTCGTCAGGAGCTGGAGCTCAGCTGTTCACCCTCAACACACATGTTTACCTCTTCTTTGTTTACTCTCCGTGTGAGGATAGGCCCCGCCCCCTCGCCCGGCGGCCTGTCACTCACTGAAGCTCCGACACGATGATGTGGAAACACTCACCAGTCTGAGGGAGAACCTCTTTGCCATCCTCTTCCTCAGAGTCCAATCCGGGTGGTGACCTATTTCTCATGTCTCATGTCTCAGGCCCCGCCCCCTTGCCCCTCCCCCCGCCCCGCCCCCGCCCCCGCCCCGCCCCCTCCTCTGTGCTATTAATGGGGCCAGCTGCCGGTGTCCCCTAACCCGACCAAATATAAACAAAGTGAAATCCGTACGTTTTGTTCTCTGATCGTTTGCTACGTTTCTGTGCTTGAATTAGCTCGTTAACATATTCGCATTTCCGCCACGGAGGTGTGTCCTGCAGTGTTTGGGGGGGGGGGGGGGGGGGTTGGGGGGGGGGGGGGGGGATTGAATGAAAATAAGCCCCGCCCCCGTACAGTCGTCACGGTAACCAATGTGACTGACTTGAGACTGAAACTGTAGTTTGTACCAGACTGAACATGTTTCACTCTCCTCTGAAGTTGATCACTTTAACATGGGAGTCAATGGGGACTCAGCCTCTAGTGGTCAGTCTGTGAACTGCAGGTGTCTCCACGCTTCATTTGATTGACAGGTGTTAAAAAGGCTGCGTAAGGTCGATTGATGGAATGAGGAAGTGCTGTGTCACTTACCGTCACTGAATCGTTATCGTTGATGCCGCGTCTTTGACTTTGGAACGATCGTCACTCGTTTCACGAAATGATACGATATCAATTATCATCATAACGAGTGATAAGACTTTTTCATGTTGTATTTTTATGGACTCGTGCTCCTCCCTGCTCTTATGACACTTTAAGGTTTGATCCTTTTTTATCTCTCAAGCGGCGGAGTGGTGTTTTCCACCGTCCGTTAGTTTACTGATCTTTGT
>JAFBJT010109208.1:15000-17738 GCA_016785325.1 Chascanopsetta lugubris
CAGATATATGATACAGATATGACATAAATACATAGATATGATAGATCTAGATTTGAAAACAGACATGATTGATGTAGAAATGAAGGATATAGATGGAGAAGACTTTGATGTGGACGTGATAAAGAACATGGATGAATCAGATATTACCAAGGATGTGCATCTTTAATATGCATAGGCATCTAGATATAGACTCAATAGATCTACAACGTATGTCACTGGTATGTACACGTGGTTGTTTCAGTGAAAGCAAACATGAGATTTATAGACGTGCAGCTGAGTCACACACACACACACACACACACACACACGCACACACACACACACACAGGGAGTAGTGAAATACACTTCCTGTCGGACCAGTTTCTGATATTCAAACTTCAAACACAGGTCACACATCAAGAATGCTGCTACACCTGTCTGTCAGCTGTGTGTGTGTGTGTGTGTGTGTGTGTGTGTGGCTGCGTCTCTCCTCAGAGCAATGGCGCAGGGAGTGATTCACATTGAAAACAAAGACACTAACAGAAGAGTACAAACTTGTATTTATTTTATTTTAATTTCATTCAATGTATTTCTTTTATTTATGATTTATTGGTTTATTTGTTTTCATTGATGATTTAATCCTTGTTTTTAAAGATGGACGTCTTCTTTAGGGACACTCACAAATTCCAAAGGGAACCCAGTTCCACACTTTAATGAGTGTGAGAACTCGTTGCCGTGGTGACGGCAGCAAAACGACCTTTACACACAAACCAGGCTGTGAATGATGTGACCTGTGTAAATCCGCCCCCTCCTTTATATGCTAATGAGCTGTGTACTGTGGGTGGTCCGAGCGGACGTCCACATTTCATCCGAGATCATTTCACACTTCAAAACAAAAACAAACAAACACCTGATGGTTTATTATGGGATCATTTATTTATTGTTTGCCACCGACAGAGGCAGCATTTGATTTTGTTTTATTTTATTTTATTTTATTTTATTTTATTTTGTTTTATTTTGTTTTATTTTATTTTATTTTGGTTTTATTTTTTTAAATTGTATTTAAATTTCATTTAGTTTTATTTTATTTTATTTTTTATTTTATTTAATTTGATGTTGTTAGTGTTGCACAGTCACTGATTAGTTTCCGAGCAGAGCCGACGTCAGCAAAACAGCTGAGTCAGCGGATCGAGAGGAAACCAAAGTCATTAGAGAGGAAAAGGACTTATTTTTATAAAAACATATGAAAGTAACACGTTTACAGTCAAACTCCAGAGTGTGAACGTCTGCCGTCAGATCCTTCACCTGAGCTGCCGGGGGTTTGAATCCCGTTAGTGACACTTCATGGTTCTTTATCCTGCTGCTGCAGATCTGGGTCATGAACACACTGTGTGTGTGTGTGTGTGTGTGTGTGTGTGTGTGTGTGTGTGTGTGTGTGTGTGTGTGTGTGTGTGTGTGTGTGTGTGTAGAGGACGCCATGTTTTTACTGTAGACTGGGATGAATGAATGGATTGATAGATGAAAGGGTGAATAGATTTGTTGATGGATCAACAAATAAAACAATTAGAAAGTGATGTGACGACCACATATCAGTAACACACACACACACACACACACACTCCGTCATTGTATTAGTGTGATACATCATTGTGTTCTCTCACTCCTTCACACCTCCTCACTCACAGTCCTCCCTTCTGTGTGTGTGTGTGTGTGTGTGTGTGTGTGTGTGTGTGTGTGTGTGTGTCAGCCTGCAGCAGATGTTTCCTGTGTGAACGTGTGGAGGAAAAAGAAGCCGTGTTTCTGTTGGAATGGGAGGAGCAGATGTTTGGAGCGGAGCAGGAAGTGAAGAGGAAGGTGAGCGGCAGAAAAGCTGCTGAGTCATGGAGACTCTGTCCGATGGATGTGGACGTAGAATACAACAGAATATAAAAGATGCAGAATGTAATAATGCATTGTTTACCTTATATGCATTTCAATAATTACCTTCAAAATATAAAGACACTTAATGTCAAACTAGAAAATCTAGATCTATATTTCTGAACTCTGGTGTGTGCGTGTCTGTTGTGTGTATTTCTAAATCCATGCTTTTCTTCTTCTCCCTGTTTGTAATTCTATTGTTTTTAGGTCAATTCAACTGATGTATCTCGGCTCATCTTGACTCCTCCCACTTCCTGGTTCATCCAAAAATGGGCAAAGAGGCGGGGCATAGGTAGCGCCGGGGGTGGGCCCCCGGTGCTGTCACCGCATCCACAGAAGGTGCCGGGTCGGCCCAGGTGGTGTCACTCAAGAGGCCACGCCCCTTAATTATGCACAATTTCAAACCTGGATAGAGTAAAAAATAAGCCCCGCCCCCAACAGTTGTCACGGCAACAACATGTGACTGACTGAGAGCAAAACCATAGTTTCATCATGTTTCATTCTCCTCCAACGTTGATCATTTTAACATGGGAGTCTGTGGGGATTCTGCCTCTAGTGGCCACAGTGTGAACTGCACGTTTTTCCAGGTTAGTGCACAGCCTCCTCTCTCTCTCTCTCTCTCTCTCTCTCTCTCCATCAGTATCAGACTGATGATGTCATAGTGTGACATGACTCTTATCAGCCTGAGAAGCTGCTGATCTCGGCCTCGGGCTCAGTTTATTTTAATCTCTCTCTCTCTCTCGCTCTCTCTAGGAGACGTTCTCGCTCGCCCAGGGATGATAGCGCTGATGACATCACGGCGGCGGCGGAAGGTTTTGATGGGGGAGATGTGTGACTGCGTG
>JAFBJT010109208.1:34601-48299 GCA_016785325.1 Chascanopsetta lugubris
TGTCTGTCTGTCTGTCTGTCTGTCTGTCTGTCCGTCCGTCTGTCTGTCTATATATCTGTCTATCTTTCTATCCATCCATCCTCTCTCTCTCTCTCTCTCTCTCTCTCTCTCTCTCTCTCTCTCTCTCTCTCTCTCTCTCTCTCCACCCACCCATCCGACCCATATGTGTGACAGTTGAATTGATCCATTCATTGGCCTAATGACGGTGTGATCGTGTGACTCGTGTGAGCAGAGGCACGTCGACCTACACCGTTTTCTCATCTTTGCATGGACCAAGACGGTGCTGAGGTAACGGGGTCAGCGGGGGGCCACGCTTATACGTACGTGTCAGCCGTTAAACTTTGATGAAGCCGCCAGGAACCATTTCCTCTGTAGGTGCACGGTGAAGTGAGCGCACCCAGGGCGGAGGTTGGCTTTAGTGCACGTGACGCCATCTCCTTCCCAACCACTGACACCGGGGTTGTAACCATGACACCCGCCTGGATGTGCTGCAACCCTCCTTCACACTGAGCCGTCCCTCAGCGCACGTACGTGTTCGGCCGTGGCGGCGCAGGGGTCGGAGTGGGCCGGGCCTTTGAGATACCAAAACACTCGATTGGCCCGTGCCCTTAAAGAGGAAGTGGCTGCACAGAGGTGCACCGTGTGAATGTGTCTGTGAACGAGTGGATGGTGTAACCTGTTCTCTAAAGCACTTAGAGACCAGCGCAGGGCCCTAATAATACTGGTGTTGTACGAGCAGTTACATAAACACCGCGTGCATTTACTCAAAACTGTCATTAGGGGGCAGTAGCGATGGAGTACGTATGATTCAGGATGGACAGAGCTTCACTCCTTTAACCCTGTTTGCTTCTCTCTTGTCATTTTCAGTGATGACTGCTGTCGTCAGGGTTGTGTTTATCTGTGTTGATTGTCGTTTGTTCTTATATCCTGATCTTAAAGGTGCAGTGTGTAAGATCTCAGTCTTTTTGGTCATTTCCACGTATACCACAAAACAGTTATAGACAGAAATGTTCATTGATTTGTATTGACTCAAATGTACATATTTTCCCATTACCCTTGAATGAGCCTATTAATGTATATTTGCTGTACATGAGCAGCGGGTCCTCTCCACGGGGGCAGCCATGTTTTCGCAGTAGCCCAGAGTGGACGTACCATCTTTTTAGTTAGGGTTTAAATGACAACTGAAGTCGCCCGCAGGTTCTCCTGCAGGCTCAGACGGGCGAGGGCGAGGTGAGGGAAACACAACATGCAACTTCACCTCTAGAGGTCACCACATCTTACACACTGCACCTTTAAGAGTCATGCTCGGCACTGGCCGGCTCTGGAGGGGACAAGACCACCTGCCTGCGGATGAGAGACAGCGAATCCGCTCGCTGGATCGTCTCCACGCTGGCTCTCCGCTGCACTGATGATATTTGAGCACCTGCTCGTTTTGAGGACAGTGTCATCGGGAGTTGCGACTCCGCCCACCTGTCCTCAGGTGCGGCTGACGAGGCAGCACTTTTGGTGCGAGACGCTGGCACGAAATGCTTTCTACACTATTATACAGTATGTAACCGTGTACGGCCGCTCTCTGGCCACGGCACCTTCGTCCGGGCCCGTGCTGCCGGTGGACGGAGGTTACGCTCGCAGCAGGTCGGGACTGGCACTTCCACGTCCAGGACGGGGCAGCAGAGTTCTGGGCGTGGGGCCACGGATCTGTCTGGCCTGGTGTCCTGCCTGGCAACAGTGCAGCGCTCCACAGATGCAAACGCACCAGCATTGGTGGCCTTCACAGCGTTAAGCGTTGCTTAACAGTGCAGTGACCTCGCTGCTCTCACAGCCGAGGTGGAATTTTACTCTCGGAGGCGTGTTTGCGCGTTGGTGAATGAAAGCGCAGTGGTTTATTTTTTTTTTTTTTTAATGTCTATTGTTTCAGCATCAGCTATTGACATTTGCCCGTTATTAATATTCCCCTTTTCACCCACGCGCCTATTGACAAAAACCCAGCGGAGTGAGTCGAGGCCCGAAAGCTACCGAGCCTTTGTAAATAATGAAAAGACTCAGCGCCGCAGCTGGTTTCCGAGAAGCCTGACGTTCGGTGTGAGTTATGGAGAATAACGCAGATGTGAGGGCCTCGGTAGTTGTGTAAAAGAGAAACAGTGAAACAGTTTGATCTTGTTCCCATATTCATCTCAGCCATCGAAGATAATGATGGTATTATTTGACCCTCTTTACCTGCGTCAGCAAATACAGGCGTCAAAACAAAACGAAAACATGACCGACCATTTCATTCGGGCCCAACCAAATGATTGGCTGTTGAAGCCGGACGGACCCGCCCACATGCGCTTGCAGCGTGGGAGCAGAGTCCTCGCTCCAGGAATCCAGGGAGGTCAAGGCTTTTTAAGCAAAGACGAGCGCTCGTGTTACAGATGATGTCATCAGTGTCAATGGCGTCCTGTCCTCCCCACGCTGTCTCCTCCACTCAGGCAGTTCATGTAGTTCGATGGTGGAGCGTTCGAAGTGGTATCATCTTTGTTTTTTTGAGGGTGGGCTTGTTGTTGTTGCTCTTACAAGCTGGTGGACTCCACCTTTAACTGAACGGGAATTCCTCTGCTTCGATTTGGATTCTTAAGATCTGAGGCTGAAACTGCGCTTCAAGTAGTCGTAGTCGTTCGTTCATGTATTTCCTCCAGGTACAAAGGTTTGCATTGTTTAGTCGTGTAAACCGACGTGTTTCAACGTGCGTCGTGTGTTGGAAGTGGAGACGCCGAGGCCCAGAGCGGTTCAATGATAAATAATATGCAAATGTAATATCAAACTGACTTTGTCTCGTTCAAATGTTCTGTCTGTTGATGCCTTTTATGACTTTTCATTATTTTCACACCATGAGAGCTGATAGATGACGGAGGTTTGTGACATGTTCCCGCTCGCAGCTGTTTTTCTCTCTATTTAAATCGCGGCATTAACATTCAGGACAGCAGCCGACAAGTTTTACATCAGAACATCAGAAACTGTGAAACAGTGGAGTTTTTCATTGTACGACCGAGCCTGAGTGAAATAGTTGGATTGTTCTTAACTTTCCCTCCGACTAATATGACAACGTAACAATCTGCATTAATAAGAAGGTTATTTCTAATGTCACGTCATCACGAATTCCCGCTCCGCTCCGTCTTGTCTGATCGTGATTGGAGTGTGTTCCGGGCTTTTTTTTTAATCAGAGCTCACTGAACAACATTGAATTTATAAATTCACCTCTCTCTCTCCCAGCCCGCAATAAAAAATGTTAAGTCAAGTTTCTCCGCGCCGCCATTCATCACCGGCGCGGTGCGTCTCCGAGGAATTTACAGGCATCAAGGCGCCCGATCAATCACACGCCAACATTTAGCGAAAGAGCGGAGGAGTGGAACGTCCTGTGAGCAAAGAGCACAAACACACGAGTGGAGGGAGGAGGAGACGTTCCTCACGTCGAAGCCCTTTAATGCGCAAACAGGTTGTTTACTGTCACGGAATCTGTCGTTCTGTCGTCCGATAGTTTCATTTGTCGTTACGAACTCCCGCATAGCACGTGTGACAATAATTACTCGGATTGTAACGACCCCCGACACGACTCTACTCCTCCTCTTCTCCTCTCCTACTCGCCCCCCCCCCCTTCATTTCGCTCAATATGCATTCATAAAACATCGTATTCCATTCCTGCCTTTAGAAATGTGTCCATTTCACTTCATTCCTCCGTAGTGAAGATTTGAGAAACACACTTCTCATTTCCCCTCCTCCTCCTCTCTTTCTCTTCTCATTGGTTGTTGGGTGAAAATACATCCTCTTGATTTGTATACACTCAAAACAATGCATTTGATTCCATCGTGACATACGGAGCCTTCAAAGGAGTCGGTATCTAATCCGCAGCAGAAAGTGCATTCTACACTTTGTCCTCCGTGAGCTTAGCAAACTTCTTCCTCCTCCACTTTAAGCTCACCCTCCACTGCTGCCTTTTCTCTCTCCATCCCTTCCTTCCTTCCTTCCTTCCCTCCTCCTTCCTTCCTTCCCTCCTTCATCCGGTGCCACAGTCTATCTGGGCTGAGGGTGTTGTGGCCGCTGTACATTGTGCGACTGTAATCCAATTCAGGGGGAGAGGTTTGCAGCTGCGGCCAAGAGTCATTGTTATACGTTGAGAGGGGCCTATCTGGAAGGAGCCTCCACACCACCTTCACAATCGCAGCGAGCAGGATAAGTCATGTTTGGTTTTAATCCTCCGTGCTCGGAGCGCTGCTGTCCACTTTATTTCTTCTTGTGTGTGTGTGTGGGGGTGGGGGTGGGTGTGTGTGTGTGGCCAAGGAACCCGTGTGACGCTCGGGAAGAGGAGGCCTCCTGAGATGAACCCCGACAAATACATTTCCACATGAAAGCGCTGTTTATTCGGCGGGATTATCAAAGGCAATAAAAGCGCGGCGAGGTTACATTAGAGGAAAATGTTTATCGCGCTGTCGGAATGCAAATGCAAATCGCTCACATGCAGCTTCCTGTAATCGTAAGCGGGGCCGTACCCTCCTGGACACAATGGGTATTTCAGCAAAGAGTTACGGCTCAAACTGTACATGCAAAAAAAAGTACATTCAGCATGGAAGCTTATCTTAATTGCTTCTGCCTGTGATATTCCTCAGCGGTCCGTCAAAACTAAACTGCCTGTGCTGTTGGGGAGTGGAGGATAACTCAGTTTGTGTTCTTGCTTCAGCAGAGGATTAGAAAAAAAAAAAAGAAACAGCTTCAATATGTTTGTTATTAACCACATAAACCTGTAAACTGGGCGAGACACTGAGATGTAGTCTGCAGGAACATAAATACTCTTCTACTGTATTAATGTTAGTCACTAGAGGGAGACTCACTGGCTCTCCAGAGGTCACGAGAGGTCAAACTGTCAATGAGACAAAACACTTTGAATGACAAAGATACACGGCACAAAATAATGTTGCCTACAACTGTGGCCTGCAAACCATTTTTAATTTAAAAAAAAATGTATATATATATATATATACACACACACACATATATATATAATGGAATGTGGCCCGATTGAAATGTGCACTTAACTTGATCATACTTCTTAGTTTCAACACTAGGTGGAGCCACCGCTTCATTGAAGTATTGAAGTTTGCCTTCCTTGCGTTAGCATCAGTGGCTCAGTGACCAGGGCAGCTGCAAAACTTCACTGATGTAGGTTTCTTTAAAAAAAAAATCGATGTATCGATCGTATGTAGAAGTCACATGTTATTATTGGAAATATGAAGCAAACTGGCTGCAGTTATGAGAGAATAAACCAAGTGTTGATGCAACAAAAATACATTTACAGGAACAGATAAGAAAGAGCAGCCATTCTATGATTCCTCTGTCTGTGTGTCATCCGTTCCTCTGATTCACCGTCACTTCCTCCGTTCCTCCTTGTTCTCCCGTGAAGAGGCTGTTTCCGTCAGGCTGCTCTGATGAAAATCATTTATCCGCGTGTCACATGCTGACTCAGAATTCCTCACAACAAAATCACCCGAGATCCTTCGCAGGTTTTTCGGCACGTAACCTTCAAAGCCTATCTGGTCTGAAATGTCACCACCGTGTTTACCCTCTCGCCGCCGACGTAGCGAGACGGGCCCCCCCCCCACACACACACACACACACACACACACACACACATACGCTGGAAATAGAAAGGACGTATCTGTGATCTTTGCCGCCGCCGCTGCCGCCGTCGCCGCTTGAATGAAGATCGGCGACGAGTAAACAATGGCCGAGAAGTCTCTCCTCCCATCGAGCAGCCCCTCCTCCAATTACGCCCTTGTCTCTCTTTTCCCCCGTTCTCATTTGTTACATCCTCGCTGACCTTTCGCTCGGCCGCGCCGGCAGTCAGACGTCAGTGTGTGAGCGTATCGCTGATGGAGGGATGGAGGTCATTACCAGCAGTTGTCTCCAAGAGTGCTTAAATCCCCCCAGAAAGCTCAAGCTGGCGCCCGCCCGCCCGCCCGCCCGCCCATGCGCCCCAGTATAGAGTGGCGCTAAATGACTGAGCCGACCTAATTGGCTCCTCGTATGGGCCGTGACGCAGGCAGGACGTGACACTTAAGGCCAGACTTCCTCTGCGCGTCTGCCCTTTGTGTCGCTCCCATTAACCTTTCCTCTCTGCCTTTTCCTCCCTGTTTTTACGTTCAATTAAAGGCTCCATTTGAATACGCTGCGGTGGAGTGGGACCGAGAGCTCGGTCACGGGCCGTGTAAGAGGAAATAATTGCACCCTGCGTTCCTTTATCCCGAGTGGATTGGGGTATTTTTTATTTTTTATTTTTTATTTTTTTATTCTGAGTTCTAATAATTGTTATTTAGCCTCCTGGGTCTCTCATGGTTTCTTGATTAATGTGATTAACCGCGTGTCCGTGTGAGAGTCACCGAGGAGCGCGGGGGCCAAACGGAAGATTAATGACAGGGACGATACTGAGAGTCAATGTCGAGCAAAGAAAATGCTCGTTTCAAAAAATCGAATGTTGAATTTGTGAAATCTCAACGTGGAAGGTGAATTTGGGATGAATCAAAGACGTGTATGTGTATCATATGTATTGACATGTCAACAGTCCACTGTTTATCCCGGAGATGCAAAAACGAGAAAGTCACCTTCATTTCTTTTTTTTTGTCAAGTGGCTCCTGTGAACTCTCCACGGCGCAAAATATCTCAAGTATGAGTGGGTTTTGATTTGTCGGCGTGAGAGAGTGTCCACCTCCTCCATGCAGAGTGTGGACCGTGCACGGGCGGGGCGGGAAGGCGGGGCGGGGCGGGGCGGCGGGGCGGGGCGGGCCGGGGGGGGCGGGGCGGCGGGGGGGGGGGGGGGGGGGGGGGCAGACACCATGATTCAGTGAACATCAGCGAAAACTCTACATACTCACAATTATAACACTGAGGCTCAGGCGGAACAATAAGTTGGAGGAGGGGGCGAAAGTGTGCAAAGTGGATCCGAGCTCGTCTGTGGTGGATTGTCACTCGTGTGTAATCAATCACCCCCTGTAACTGCATTCACACGCTCCCCTTTGCTTAATTGGACCGCAGCTGCAGAACGGACCATGATTTATTCAGCAGCCAGGTGGATCGCCGCCGCCGCCGCCGCCCCTCCTCCTGCTCCTCCCCCTCTTCCTCCTCCTCCTCCTCCTCCTCCTCCTCCTCCTCCTCCTCCTTCCAGGTACCAAGGATGGATGGTTCACCGCTGCACTTGGCAGCACCCTGCTCTCCTGCATCCCTCGGGCCAAACGACTGCGAGGGAACCTTCACGGGACCAGAGGAGAGGAGGTACAGAGGAGTTTGTTTCCTTCCACTTTTCTTTCTTCTTTTTTTTTTTTCGCCCTCTGGTAATGAGTGAACAAGATAAAGTTGAACAAGTGAACTTCCTCTCGTCGCCGAGTGAAAACAAATACCAGGGTCTCTGCAAAGGTGAAGCCAATCAGACTGTGTGCCGCCCCCCTCACTTCACGGGTCTCGGCTTTGTTTAGCGGCCGTGCTGCGAGAGGCCGACCGGCGGTAACCACTTCACTTCAGGCTTGTCGGCGACCTTCCCTTTTAGAGCGTTTTACTGGGGGCTGGAGGTTGTTTGGTCTCACGGAGTTCGAGGGGACGAGTGTGGTTAAGGCAAAGATGCCCCGCCCCCTCACACACACACACACACACACACACACACACACACACACACACACACAGGTGAAGCAACCAACTGTGAAGAGGTTTAATTGGCGAAGCAAACGCGACGGCCGACTGTGTTTGGCGTCGAGCTCAGGGTGTGGAGATGCAGCGGTGCATTAAAGGTACAGTGTGTACGATTTCGTTGACGTTTTTGTCACTTCAAAGAATATTACAACACAGTTACATACTGTGACATTTTCATGAATATATAATCACCTTAATGCTTTGATCTTTTTCAGGATGTAATTGTTTTGTAGTATTTTTTTTTTTTAGAAGTGACAAGAATGACCAAAATCGTACGCACTGCGCCTTTAAATCATCCCATTAATGTGCATTCACATGTGGAGCGGGTCCTCTCTCTGGGGGCCGCCATGTTTTTACGTGCTCAGAAGGGTGAGGTGTTGGACGCAACATGCAGCTCCACCTCAAACCTTCCTCGCCGCGCCTTTAAATTGAGCCTTTTGTTCGCGTCCCACCCGAGTCTGACGTCTACGATGAAGAGCAGCACCGACGCCTTGACCCCAGACGATATCCTTTTCAATTAGTCGCCCCCGGCAACCACGTGTGACACTTAAACAGATAATCAGTGCAATTGTGGAATGGAGCCTTTAATGTGCAGGGGCAGGGCCCATACATCAACATTAGGATCCCACCGACTCTCCCCGTGTAGTTTGCTCTTCGGTGCTGCTGGCGTACTATTACCTTCAGAGAACCACACCTAAATAGTTAATGCCGCCGCGGGGGCCCCTCTGCATCACAAATGGCCCCATCCGTCTCACCCAGACCCCCGCGGGGTGGCGGCGCCGCGCTCCGTCCTCAGCAACTCCCACCGTCCGTCGATAGGCGGCCACCTGACACCCGCTGGCGCAGGACACCCAACGCTGTGATGTGGTCACGGCCGGAGACGGACATCCTGGTGTCAGGGAGGCGGATCTGTCAACCGATATTACTCAAGGCACCACGCGGGGAAAGGGGGGGGGTGGGGGGGGGGGGGGGGGTCGTCCCCTGCTGCAACAGCTGGATCACAGCCCCCGAGTTTCCTCTGTGCATCAGAGAGATCCACTTTTTTTTTTTAATCGTCTAGACAGAAGTTCTCTTCCTTATCAGTCAGAGGCCAGAGGAATGCAGAACATCAAAGTCTGCATGCAGGTCAGGGAGCCTTCCCTTCTCTCTTTATCTCACCGGGGATAAATCCCACGGAGATGAAGAACCTCGTTTTAAGGGCCTAGAGAGGAAGCAGCAAATACAAAACACAGAGATAGAAAGGTACACGTAACACGGTTAAAGCGCAAAGAATAAAAGAATACAGGAATGAAATCTACAAGAGAAGTGCATGTTGAGGAGTCGGCCTCAAGAAGCCTCTGCTTTGTTTTCAGAGCACTCAGATACTGAGTCGGTTCATTTCAGATCATTCTGCAACAAACACCTTCTTACTTCGTTCAGTCCGGACATGTGGAGCAGAAAGCAAGAAATCATGTTGTGAACGAGTCCATCGGTGTTTTTCTGTGCTATGAAGGTGTAGATGTCGGAGCGCAGTATTGCTTTATACATGAAAACACGCCAATGCCGGATCCATGTAGGATATTTATATATATATATATATATATGTGTGTGTGTGTGTGTGTGTATATATATATATGTGTGTGTGTATGTGTATATATATGTGTGTGTGTGTGTGTATGTGTATATATATATATATATACATATGTATGTATAAGATGAGTTGAGTTCACTGATGCCGCCCGAGTCTGAATCTGCTGCGGCTGCAGATTACAACTTCGAAATATGTGGAGTTGCGAGGCTCCGAGCCGAGAGTCTCTCGCTCATCCCGCTCGAGGCCGGCGGCTTTAGTGTGTATGAGCCGAACACACCTGAAATTCCAGTGACGAAGGTTACGAGCTAATTAAGCCAACCACCAGAAACGCCCAGTAAACAGATCAATAAGAGAATATCAGCAGAGCAGCCTCTTATGATAATCAGCTCTTTTCAGTGTGAGTGTGGGAGGCTGAGCGCACTCACGTGCACGGAGCCGCACCAGTGGTTATCAGCTCAGGGAACACGGAATTGAATGTTCGGGGGAAAAATGAACAAAAAGTTGTTTGAAAAGTTTCGAATCTTACGTAAAAAGGCAACTCTGCAGTGTCCGAACCACGGCAAACGGACCAATCGCGGCGCTAGAGTTCAAACTGTCAATAGGACTCTTTAAATGCAAAACACTTTAAACCACAAAGGTCAGCACAAAGTGAAAAAAGAATCTTTTACTGCATGTAACTTATTCAGCGTCGATATCAGCCGTGTCCAAACTTGGGCCGACTGTGGCCTGCACACTATTTTTTCTACTGGTCCAAATTCCAAAACTATAATGGATTGTGGCCCATGTGAGATTTGCACTTGACTTGGTTGTACTTCTTAATGTGAACACTAGGCGGAGTTTTGACTTTATTGGAGAATATGTTTCAAGAGTTGCTTTTCCTGCCCCAGTGGCATCAACTATGTCATGTCATGTCATGTCGTCTTCTACCGCTTATCCAGTTTGCTGGGTTGCGGGGTATTTCTACCAGCACACATATGACATCGGGGTATCAGTGTGAGGGCCAGTGATGCTGCAGCAGGGCCCGAGAGGGGATTTGAACCAGTGACCTTTGTTTCCAAAGGCAACTGCCACTGAGCCACTGCCGCCCCCTTAGGTCAACTAAGACTTCTACTGAAGGAGCACTGAACCTCAGACTGTTGGGGAAGTGGGATCTGAATAGCCGGACTGGTCCTGGTGCACAGATTGTGGAGAAAACGCAACGTCTCCTCCCGCTAGGTTTTTGTTGACATACTTAAAATGTCAGCGCCTAGCCGCTATTTATCCTCACCGACTGTGTAAACTTTAGACGAGAGCCCCCACCCTCTCCTTTCCCGCAGCCTGACGGGGGGAACGCCACTCGAAGCGCAATCAATAAAACAAATGCTGAAGTGAGTGGAATCTGCAGAGGAGCCTGGCACCGTTTGTGTGGAACAGTTTGTAAAAGCTTCTTCCTCCTCCTCTTCCTCTTCTTCTTCTTCTTCTTCTTCTTCTTCTTCTTCTTCTTCTCCCCCCCCCCCCCCCCCAGCCGCTTATTTGTTGTTGTGGTCATCACGTCGCCGCTCTCTGCCCAGAGAACCCGCTCTCTCTCCCCCCATGGAAATAAAACACAGCGATGAAACTCAGTGCAAATCGCCTCCGTGAGTATAACCGGCTGGGATGGAGCTCAGGTCGGCGGCCCCCGCCAAGCCCCCACCCCCGTCCCACCTACCCTCCATCCTCTCGGGACTGCAGCTGCCAGCACTGGGATGTGACAGGTCCAAAATAGGCAGGCGGGTCCTTTCTCTTTTGATCAATCAGGTGAGACAGAGCGAGGGTAGCGTGCATCCTAAAACTCCAGATGCACCGTCGCCAAGGTGACTCTCATCTATTACCCCCCCCCCCCCCCCCCCCCAACCACCACCACCCCCCCCCACCCCTGAACACACACTCATCCGTCAGACTGACAGAGCTCCTTTATTTTCCTGCACTTCAGTCACACTGAGACCTAATGAGGGTTTGTTAAGTTAATTTTCGATTAATTCATTTTTTCAAAGTCTTTATTCTATTTCTTAAGTCATTCATTTATTGTTTCTTTTTCAACAATCGTAGGTTGTTGAAGTAACATAATTCTGCTGCATCCATTGTCATTGAAAGAGGAGGAGCTTTAAGTCACTGCATGAAATTATGGAAATAAAATCCCTTTGAATTGCATCTATTGCACATCTCGAATGAAACCAAACCAAAAGCCAATGAAGAGATTTATTGTCATCAAACAAACGTGTGCACAGCTGCTGCATTGCCTTCACTGCCCTGCGTCTGCAAACCTGCTGCACGTCATCACTCTCAGGTGAGGCTCAGCAGGAACCAGTGCTGTGCAGACTTGCTCAGAGTAACACTGCCCTCTGCCGGACACTCATGGCACCGAGCGACTGCAGTTGGACTGTGTCTCACGTCACCTCAGCACGAGAACACGTCTCCATGGAGATTCTGTTGGTAGCATGTGGAGGAATAAGAGGTTAAGAAGAGGCGCAGTGTTTGTTTTGCGTAAACGCTCATATTTAAATGAGCAGAAAATAATGTTTTAGAGGAAATTAATTTCATATACATCTGTCCTCTCTGTGTATAAAGTCTCTGGGTAGGTAATAAGAATCTCCACAAGATGGGGCCGTTTAGCAACACTGTCACATGGTGTTGGCCCAGGATTCTACTTCCAAAAATAATCTCATGCTGCCCCCTATTGGTGAAAAGAACGTCCTGCTCTCTGTTCACCATCATTGAAATGACTCGCATCTCCTATGATGAATCTATTCATAACATTGGAGACAGGAGGCCACTGTAATAATTGTTTATTTTCCATAAATCTATGCAGTACAAATGAGGCCAGGTGTAGAAAATACTCATCAACATTTACTTTAAAAAGTGAGTAAAAAGTAAAAATGAATTATTTCAAGCTTTAAATGTAATTAAAGTTTTTTTAAGCGCTAAATTAATTCCTAATCCATGCTGAGTAAAGGTAACTACTTTCCTTTTCATTTTACTAGATCATTACATCACTAAATAATAGTACACTTTGGAGCACAGTAATCTTAGCATTGTTTTTTTTATTTGCATTTTAGTTGTAATGTTTTTTAATAATGATGCAAAACCCCAGTGCAAATATTTAATTCAATAAAAAATGACATCTACTTAAAAAATGTACGTAATATGATAAATACTCAATATACTAAATAGCTGCATCCCATTACTTGACTTTATCATAACCAACATGAATACTGCATCTCTCACTTGTCCTATATTTTACGTACGAGTTTTTTTGTTTTGTTTTTAAAGAGGGGCTTGGAGAGTGTTGCACTGTAGCCGACCCTGACCTTTGACCTCCCTCCTGAGGCACCAGGCCGTGATAAATGGCCTGCAGCGTTGAATGGATTGTAACGTGAACAATAAGAAAAGCAATGCGATGAGTGACTGTGGATGTTTTGTGATGCAAACGCCTCCACGCTCTCCATGATTCCTGCTTCCACAGCGTGAAAACTGTGACTTGTTTTGATTCTCCTGTCTCATGCAACAAATATTAGAGGCGAGACACAGGAAGTGGGATGTATTGGAGGTGCTGTTGGCAAAGGAAGCTTTAAATATGGAATTGCTTTCGCCGTCTTGAAATTGCACAGCCTTGACTCACACTATGACTGATGCAGCCGCTGGATCCCCGTCCAACACGCTCAGGATGTGGACGTGAAAGTATTTGACGAAGGAGCGAGCGGGGCGCTGAGTCACTGACCGACGCACGGAGGTGAAATTGGGAGTTTGGAGTATAAACGCTCCCATTATAACCCCCCCGGAAAAAAAAAGAAAAAAAATACAGGAGTATCACATAAATACAGGCCGGTCCACTAAACAAGCAGCACGCGCTACTTCCTGTGTTTGTGTGAGTCAGATACTACTCATGAGCCGGGGCCCCATCCCCCGCCCACTAACCTCCATCCGCCCCCTCACACAAGTATAAAAGACACCCACACACATATTCCCATCCCCGCCCACCTCGCCTTTCAAGTGCTCCCGCACTTTTCCCCTCTCTCTCTCTCTCTCTCTCTCTCTCTCTCTCACACACACACACACACTCTCTCTCCCTTCTTTTTTCTCTCTCCCCCTCCATCTCCTCTCTGGAGGAGGAGGAGGAGGAGGAGGAGGATGTGAGTGGCGTGTGCGAATGTGTGTTAGTCATGTTCAGGCTCATCCAGGGCCAACAGCAGCACAGGCGAAAAGGGGGGAATACCCAGGCGCAGGCAGGAATAGGATGTTTTGTCCACATCTGTTAGTCGGTTTGGCTGCGGCACTTCTGGCGGTTTTACGCAGCGCCTAAAAATGGATCCAGCACGAGCTGGAGGGGAAGACGGATGAGTATATAGGAGGAGGAGGAGGAGGGTGAGGGTTGAGAGGGGGGGCATAGGTGGGGGGGGGGGGGG
>JAFBJT010109209.1:0-10872 GCA_016785325.1 Chascanopsetta lugubris
ACGTTTTATCCGTCACCTCACCCTCACCCTTCTGAACATGCAGGAGAACCTACGGTCGACTTCAGTTGTCATTAAATCTCAGAGGATGTTTAGTACCTCCACTTTTACTACTGTAAAAACATGGCGGCCTCCATAGAGAGGACCCCCCCCACCCCCATTTAAATATACATTCATGGGCTCATTTAAGGCTGATGGACAAAAAAACATTACATTCAGGTGATTACAGATTCATGAAAATGTCAGCGCGCAGTTGTCCCATTTTCAGAAGTGGCGGAAATCTTACGCACTTGCACCTTTAAGTTACAATCTGATAGAACAGATGAAGTGTTATTCTCTACTTGTCTGAAGTAGCGGTTGCAGTTGATGTACTCCTTCTCGTGGCTGTCCTGCAGCTTGTTGTTCTTGATGTAGAGCCAGAGCGCCTGCATGATGCTGGCCCGGGTCTGAGTGTGCACGCCCAGCAGACGAGCCAGCCGAGCATCCAGTTTGTACTGAGGGGGCTGAGAGGGAGGGAGAGACGGAGGTTTGACCAGGCCCCATTTACATTAGGATGGCAAGCGTGTGTGTGTGTGTGTGTGTGTGTGTGTGTGTGTGTGTGCGCACATATACTACGTACCTGGTGGTCAATCATGAGCAGCAGAGTGCACTTCACATTCACATCGCCGGGTCTTTTCACCTGGAATCCATCTGTCTCCTGAGTGGTGGGCATTCTGTGCCACTGTGAAAGGAACAAGGCAATTAAAGGGGCAGTGTGTAAGATTTGGTGACACCCAGTGGTGAAGTTGTATCCATCGCCTCACCCTCGCCCTTCTGAGAGAACCTATGGTAAACCCTCTGCTGGTGTGTGTCTGCTCTCCAAAACATGGCGGCCCCCGTAGAGAGGACCCGCTCCTCGGGTGAATATACACTGAAGGGTTTGGGGGAACCCAAATACATTTAGGAGATAATGAAAATGTAAGTTTGTAATTCTTTTGTGGTATTTTTCTCTACCAATGGAAGTGACAAACATATAACACACTGCACCTTTAAAGATAAATCTTAACAGAAGTATGATTAGATAATGGTGTATATGTTGACTCAACTCATTATTTACTCATTGAGAGATTGTATAGTTGTGGAGATAGATTGATAGATAGATAGATAGATAGATGGATAGATAGATGGATAGATAGATGGATGGATAGATAGATGGGTGGATAGATAGATGGATAGATAGATGGGTGGATAGATAGATAGATGGATAGATAGATGGGTAGATAGATAGATAGATAGATAGATAGATAGATAGATGGATAGATAGATGGATAGATAGATAGATAGATAGATAGATAGATAGATGGATAGATAGATAGATGGATAGATAGATGGATAGATAGATGGATGGATAGATAGATGGATAGATAGATGGGTGGATAGATAGATAGATGGATAGATAGATAGATGGATAGATAGATAGATAGATAGATGGATAGATAGATGGATAGATAGATGGATAGATAGATAGATGGATAGATAGATAGATGGATAGATAGATGGATAGATAGATAACCTCTTTTAGATTCTTTTCATTATCTTCCTACTATTCCCACACTCTCCTTCAGACTGTAAACTTGAAAACTTTTACTGATTCCATCTGAGCTCCACTTTCTTTAGTGTGCGTCTGCCTTCAATGTTCTGGGATGGTTTCATGGAATGCTTGGTGCCTCCTACCTCCACTAAGTGGTTGTCGGGTCCATACAGCTCTTTATCCAGCTCGATCACCAGGCTCTTGAAGAAAGACGAGAACTTCCTCTTTTGCTTGCCGGGCTGGAAAGAGACACAAAGTGCAGGGAAAGCCAGAGTTAGAAGATGAACTAATATCTGTTCCACCTCCCTCCCTCTCGCCTGCCCTCTGAAGCGCTTCGCACAACTCCCCCCCCCCCCCCCCCCCCCCCCCCCACCCACATATACAGACACCCCCGCTCACTCCTTCCCATTTTTCTGTCTCTGCAAAAAAAAGAAAAGAAAAAAAAGAAATCCTCCTCCGCATGCCGAACCCAAAGAGCCAAGAGGGAGAAAAATTAACAGGAGAAAAAAAAACAAAAAAACAAGAATCCTTCATGTGGTGCTAAACGACACAATGAGCTGAGCTGGAGGGAGGGGAGGCATGTCAGCTCTCGGTATGCGGAGGCCAATGGTTTCAATTCCTTGTTTCCAAGAGAGAACATGAGCCTATGCAGATGAGAGCGTGAGAGCGTGCGTGCACGCGTGTGTGTGTGTGTGTGTGTGCGTGCACGTGTGTGTGCGTGGGGAGAGCTGTAAACACACATCTGGTTGCGTGGTTGAGCCCAGGACACGGGCCAACCAGAGCGAAGTGACTGTGTAGTTTTCAGAAACACAAAAGCAGAGGCCGGAAAACTTGGGAGTCAGACCAACAGGGACACGCTTGTGAAACAGAACATTCATGTGTGACAGCACACGGCTCGTTCTTCACATACTTCCTCCAGAAGTTTTCCCTCCACTCGCAGTTCCCAGGAAGACACCTTCTCCGCCTCCTCGCCCTCGGGCTTGCAGGGCGTGTACGTGTTGGAAATGTAGATCCTGAGTTTGCGTTTTTGCTGCATCACAGAAACAAGGAAACAGATTTGACAAGATGAAATGTAGTGTTTTGGTCAAATGTTGTGTTCTGTGAAATATAGTATTTTGTAGAGTTACTCTTGTGAGACTGTTTTGTAAAATGTTTTCCAATCAGAGGTTTTTTATGACTTTTTTAAGCAATGACCTACAGGGCCACCGTACTCAAATACAAAGTTATTATTATTATTATTATTATTATTATAATCATTATTATCATTAATCCACACTCTGTGCTCCTCTCTGGTTACCACAGGTGTCACTAAACTCAACTTCATTAAATGCCCTTTCAAATGTGATAATGAGCTGATACCATAATGGGCTTCTTGATGGCTTCCTGAATCTCCATGCGCTTGCGGGCGATGGTCTGATCCAGTTTTCTCTCAAAGGCCAGGAGGTCCATGTAGGCCTGGGATTCCGGGACCAGGTCTCTGATCTAAGAAGCACATGTTTGGACGGTGAACACTTAGAAAATACAAAGGACTGTGGAGAGACATGAATCAGGGAATCCAACCCTTCCTTACCCTCTGTGGCAGAACCTTGTCGGCCATCTTGCGTCTTTTTGCCCTGAAACACAACCACATACACAGTTTTTCAAAACGACAAGCAAGCGGCAAAACTACCCAATGCGATGGCTACAAATATAAGTTAAGGGTTTTATAAGTCCTTCATTAAAACTTGAAACTGACAATAACTTCAAAGAGTGGTAACAGAATGTGGGCTGCTGAGATACTTCATTAACTGTGCTCAACGTCCACCTCGGGCTCCCACTTATCGTGGCTGCTGACTTCATAAACACTCTGTTCTGTCTTGAATTAAATTACACAGTTCCTCCACATTACGACTAAATCTAATTCTGAACGCCTCTAATGGGAATTTAGGGATGTTGCCTCAAGCCCGGCGAATTGTGAGTTCCAACAAGTTGGGAGCTGTTGTTGAAGTTGATGTTGTTCTTATGGAATGATGCTTTAAAAAGGGACAAGAGGTTCTTTGTGGGAAGAGACTTGAAGCGGCTGGCTTCATGACTCGCCACATCTGTGAGCGCGGCGTCACCGCCGGCGAGAGCATCAGCTCGTGTCTGCAGCTTTGAAGGCGAATGTCAGTCATGAGACGTTTGCGTTTGTCTCTGATCTGAGACGTGTGGCGCGACGGGTCAGTGAAGCAGCTCCGCAAAGAGAGGAACATGCTATTCCTTGTTTTTTAATGTCCACGTGACTTTATAACGGCGACGTGTCAGTTTAGAATCGGAGGTTTATTTATTGGACAGATCTGAACAATCCTCCCATTGCGAAACATCCCGTTTCTTAATGGCACTTCCCTCTTTATTCAACGGCTTTTGTTTGATAGTTGGCGATCTTCCGATACAGAGCTGGACACTTTAGTGCAGGGGTGTCAAACATAGGGCCCGTGGGCCAAAAGCAGCCGGCCGCAGGGTCTGGTCCGGCCCGCGAGATGACTTTACCGAGAGTAAACATTACAGGAAATACATACAACTGCAATTTCTCCAATAGAAGGAAAAGTAATGGCGAGGAAACTGTTCATACTGTTCTTAGTGTTTTGTAAAAAGATACTTCATGACATTTTCAGAATGGACCTTTTTTTGCACTAAAACAAGGGGAACCATTTGGGGCTGTTGTTGTTGTTGTTTATGGGTTATTATGCTGTGACTGTACTGGTCCGGACACACTTGAGGTCAGATTAGGGTGAACTGTAGTGGAACCATTACTAAAAAAATCACAAAAGAAAATAACACATTGGCTGTTTGGCTTGTCTACTGGTTGTTTTCCTTTGCTTTTTATGACGAGTCATTGTAATTAGAAAAATATTCAAAATCTTTCCGACATGTAAACCGTCTATGGTACTATGGAAAATAAGATGCTAAAACATCCATACAGCCATTTTATGATCATTCTCTCTCTCTCTCTCTCTCTCTCTCTCTCTCTCCTCCACAGTTTACCCTCGCCTGTGGCCTCCTCCCATCGCCTCTTGCTGCTGCTGCTGCTGTTGATGCTGATGATGAAGGAAGCGTTTCCTGGAAGGATCCATGCTCGGAGGCCCCATGCCTGGTCGCATGGGCATGTTCCCACCCCCGTAAGAGGGACCGGGCAGCTGGCTCCCCATTGACCCCATGGGGCCCCCCATCCTACTGGGCGACATCCCAGGGCGCTGTACAAAGAAAAGGAGGAGGCTCTGAAGCTGTTGCGCCACAATCAGACACATAAAAGACTCGATTCTTTCTCCAGATCCGTGCGCTTATTACTCGTACTAATTCATTTAGATATAAAATATCTTATCTAAATATTCAGGGCTAAATGAGATATAAGGTTTCATATCAAAAAGAGCAAAAGAGACATGTTAGATGGTTTTAGTGGGTCATGGACACGCATTATTTAATGAGATTAGATACTAAATTGAATAATTCAAGATAATCCCAAGTGAGGAGGAGGTCAGTTGTCTGTGTTGTGGATGGAGGTCACATGACTCCTGTCACATGACTGCTGCTGTCACATGACTGCTGCCACCTGAGTGCTGATCAATAATGAGGCAACTCACTGCACCTGTGTGTGCAGCCTCACCACCTTCCAGTCTACCTGAAGCTTGTTGGAGTGTTTCTGGGTGTGTTTGTGAGTAATTATTTCAGCATTTTGGAATTTATCATATGAACATATGTTCAAATGCTGTGTCTGATTTTGTAAAAAAAAATATCGTCATATTTATTTCTGTAGTTGAAAATCAACACCACTCTCAATAGCTCGGTCAACCAAGACCCCTTTAATCTGAGTTCCCCATCCCACAGCGAAAGACGTCAACAATATAGAATATAGTCTACACACTCAGTTGCCACTTTATTAGGTACACCTCTTCATTCTACTGCGTATGAAATGCAACATATCTGGCATTAAATCAAAGTTTATCAAGTCAATAAAGTTTTTGTTGTATTAGAATTAGATGTATGATTGAGACTTATGAACATGTCTGTTGTTAAAGGATTTTGGTGTTTCTGTTTACATGTGACTGTGACACACATATGACATTGAAAATATAGTGTCTTAACATTGTGGTGTTCCTAATAAAGTGGTCACTGAGTGTATGATTCAATGCTACATTACATCAACCGTGCAAAATCAGACGATTACCCACTATTACGATTGACCATGGGAGAAAATCTGTACACCAAATGCAAATTGCTGTGAAAGAGTACAAACTGCTTTAGCATAATATGAAATAACGACATGCTTTGTTTATCCCTTGTATTTAAAAAAAAAAAAAAAGCAGTGAGCACAGGCCACATAATGGTGTTATTGTGTCACCTAAAATGACAGTGTTGGTCATAATCAGTGTAAATAATGTGTCTGAGAAATGTGAGAGAAGAGCTGGGGAAAATACACATTTCAATGAAAAATGATTTGTTTTGTTGAGTCCTTTGAACTAAATTCCACTGCTGATTCCACTTTGTTCTCTGCATTGAGAGGCAAACATGTGAGTCCATATGGCTCCAACTGACAATGCTGCCTGTCCACTGTGGGAGTGGGAGCCCACGAGGCTGCAGATGGTGGAGGAACTGGGGGGGGGGGGGGGTGATGATGATGATGATGATGATGATGATGATAATAATAATACGCGCGGGGGTTTCGGGCGCTGACAGATGGTGGCGATGATAAACTCACTTTTGTTTTCAGTGCTAACTGACAGACAGGAGGCGGCGGTGCGGTGGCGGTGAGGCCACGTGACTCTCACTTTTAACGTTTAAAATGTCCGAATCAGACACAAGTTGAGTGATCAGTATTGGTTATAGGTGATGATATTGATATGGCACGCATGATCAATATTGGCGGCAGTGAGCGATGGCGTAGCCCAATCAAACGCGGAAGTAGAGACACCTTGATGTATGCGGAATTGAAAAGCCTTGTTACAACAGAATTTCTGACTCATACTTATGATATAGATTTAAAATGCTATTCTTGTGTTTGCCTGAAAAAATATGAATACAATATTTGATATTTGAAGTAGTCAAAAAGTTAGGTCAATATGCATGCTGGCACTATTCTTCCTTGTTGTAAAATAATAATAATAATAATAATAAATACCTGGAGGTACTGGGAGGAGTTGCTCATGCTCCGGGGGTAACCCACCGGAGATGGCGGCATCCCGGGCATCCTCATGCCCACCGAGTGCCCGACGCTCATGGGACTCAGACCGGGATTCATGGGGGGACCCGTGAAGCTTCCCCTCGATGCCATGTTCGAGCTCCACAAGTGGTTAAATGTGCCGGCGGCGGTGCGGGGGGGGACGGGGACTTCTCCGCCAAAATGTCGAGGTGAATGCGAAAAATAACTCCCGGGATAAATCGTATACAACACGGATCTAGTTAAGCGGAAACTAGCTAGTTAGCTTGGCGGACTAACTTTCGGCACGGTGCTGCGGCTCCGGTGCGTTTGACAGCGCTGTCAACAAAAAGCTAGCTAACGTTAGCTCCGTCTCCTCCTCCGCCTCCGCCTCCTCCTGCCGCTTCTTCGAGTTCCGGGGTTTTCTCCAGGTTAACACCCGTAGACGGCGCCTGGTCTGCGGGGCATGAGCGGCGACTGTTGCTCGTCACCTCCTCCCCGCGTCGTCGAGCCGGAATATGGCAAAATTAGTGGCTAGTTTTTAAGTCCAAAACTAGCGAGTCCATTAAAAACTAGCTTAAATGAGTAATGAACAGCCTTTCAACTTAATGTCCTTAAACTACCCACAAATACGTACAATGATATGTGGTGCGTTCAAATCCGTAGGACATTTTGGTGTTTTCTCACAAGGGCGTGAACAAAGTAAAAAACTGAAACCAAACATTATTTTATTTTCACCTACTGTTTGTTATCCAATCAAAATGGGTTTATTGACTCATTCATGTGAGTTCCCGTTAAATTAGCAAGGTTCTCCCCCCATCACCCCCTGATTATCAAAACGGCCACATCAGACAGGGGAAACCTGTTTGGTGGTCTTCACTAAAACAAATATAGAAACAGTTCTGGGTTCGTGTTTACACCGCCACCATGCAAACACCCAGCGCCCTCTGCTCTATGAACCCAGTCACCCCCCCCCCCCCCCCCACCCCACACACACACACACACTTCCCACGATAGAAACAGTGACCACATCAGGACTTGTATGGAAGCTCCATTGTGCCAAGATTCACATCCTTTTTTCGAGTTTCGTATAAAATGCTTTAAATCCAGTAGCAATATCGATTATTATTATCATTTAAAAAAGCCATTTAATTGATGTTTATAGCTGTATTGTATTTAGATTTAAAGTGGAAATTGTTTTATCAATACCTTAATATTGCAAAACTCCAATAAAAACGTTATTTTAACTCATGGATCAAATTGTTGTTCAAATCGAAAAGTCAACAAAGTTGGTGCCACTTTGGGATTCGCGTGTGTGACATGTGTTTTTTGTTGTAGTTCCCTTGCTGTCCCGATAGATGGCGCATGGACTGATGTACAGGGGAAGCACATGGCAGGACACAGGTAAGCACTCTGCACTTGTGCTGCTTACCAGCTTCTTACAATTATTTTGATGACAAAAACAATTAAAAACATGGCAACTTGAGGTTTTATAGCATAAACAAAGAATTTTCTCTTTTTTTCCAAGACAGATTAAAGGTGCAGTGTGTATGATTTTAGGTGGCAAATCACATGAATTGTTGTTTTCCTTGCCCGAGTATGTCCCCATTATATCTATCAGGAGCAGGCCACGTTGCATCGCCACATTTCTACACTAGCTGATATGGCTGCAATATGCAACCGCGCCACCAGATGCCACTAAACATCACATACGTTCTTATTGGTGAAATGTCAGGTTGACGCGTGACCATCAGAGAAGTAACAAATCATTTATTATGCTAGACAGATGAAACCAACTGGGCCATGATAGCAGCAATTCATCTATTGGAATATTTACACCAACACGTCACACAAAAAAGGATTTACACACATGTCACCCTTTACAATGTAAACACATGATACAGAGACATCATTTGAATGCTATAGAAACCGAGCCGGCCTATCCACCGAAAAACAAAGAGAAACCTGCTGCTTTAAATACCTGCATGTGTAATTAGGGGGTTCATTCACTGAACTTTCCACAGGTGAATGATGAGCTGACTGACATTTCTTTCTCTCTCTCTCTCTCTCTTTCTCACACACACTCACACGTACACTGGATTATAATTAATCTGATGATCCTGAAAACAAAGACAAACCATTGAAGACGATTGTCTTAGACATTTTTTTAAAGAAATGTGAAATAGGAAATATAAAACACACCTAATGCCTGATCATTCCTGTATTAGAAGAAAAACACTTATTGTACGTGCACACACAGCTGCCTCCGATCAGGCCTTTGATAACAGAATCTACTTCTGTGCACTCAAAGAGTGTATTTTCATTCTTTTGGCCAGCAGCAAAAAAAAAAAGAAAAATGAACAAAATGAGTGTAGGTACGATGACATTGTAGAAGAAAAGAAAAGAAATCTGTCAAGTATACAGTAGGAGGAGGTCTGGACTGCTCCTGCAGCAGCAAACACCATTATAGTATGTAGTTCATTGTATCGACGTCCCATCGATATCACATGATATAGAACCAAAGGTGAAGCGGTGTTGGTCTTCCCGTGCGCGTGTGTGTTCATGCACACACATACACACACACACAATGTTAAGAGATTGTGTGTTTGTGGCAAAGTGTGTTATTGAGGGAATGCCTCGTCTTTCATGAGCATGCGCGGACTCTCCTGGTTGTCCATCCGGCGTCGGGGGCCCATCATGTCTGTGGAAGTAAACAAAGGGGGGGATTTGTCACTCCTTGGATCATTGCTTTGATTTTTCTGTTCAGAAAAATAAAAAGATAATGGTCTATTTTTTTGTTTTTGTTGAAGTGATTTCTATTTGCAGAAATGGAATTTGCGGAACTGTGGACAATCCACTTACTGCTTTTATGCTTGAATGATTTGGATCTTCTGGGTGAGTTTGGATTCTGAGGGGAAGAGAAATAATTTAGTTTGAATTGAAACATCCATCAAAATGATCTCCATGTTTGTGTGACTGTGATAAAAAAACGAAAATTTAATTGACCTTATCCGATTTCCTTTTCTTGGCTGTAAAAGAAAGAGAAATGAGGTTAGTTGAAAACCAGCGGAGTCAAAGATCCAGCAGACACACGGGTTGTGTTGGTTTGTGCGTTACCTTTCTTCTCTGCCCCGTAAGACCAGTCGTTATCGTTTACGTCATCGTTATCCTCTTGGTCACTCTCTGATTTGTTGTTTGTGTTATTACCAGTGACTATTCTGTGACACACACACACACACCAATGTTAAAGTTAATAAAACGAGTGTACGGACGGGTTCACAAAATCGGACCCGCACAGGACCGTCTTCAATGAAGAGGAAGCTCCATCTAGTGTCATAACTAAGAAGCACAATGCAGTCGAGCCCAAGTTTCACACGTGGGCCACATTCCATTATATTTTATTTTAGAATTTTGCAGCGGGCCAAAATAACAATGGACCCCCGAACCTGACCGACGACGTAGATAATGAACACTGTACATACATGAAAGCATTCTGACCAGTGAACCCGTCTTTTAATTGGACTCTGTCACGTTACCTGCGGTTAGCGATGCGGCTGCTGTTGCGTCCCATCCCCAGACATTTCTCCAGGTGGGGGGCGAAGCGCGAGGCGGCGATGCTTCGGCTGCAGTTGGGACACACACACTCCTTGTTCTTCCACTGGTTGTACACCTGACCGAACACGTCCAGTCCCGGCTGGTCCACGATCTCTGCGGGCCGAGAGACGGAGTCCAGTGATTGGAGTTTGGATCAACATTCGTGTTGGAGCTGTTCTCCTCTTGGAGATCTCTCATATTTACTGCCGTATGGATTTTGTTTTCGGTTTGCTTATTAATTCAAGTTCATTTGTTATTTATTACGCTGTTTTGATGCTTTCTCTTGATTGATTATTATTTTTGCTTTAATTGGGGCCATCTGAGGAGCACCACGCCTTTTTATAGGAAAGCAGGCGTGTGCGGAAAAGGAGGCACCGGGGAAGGCAAATGGTTTTTTTATCTGAGTGAGTGAGTGAGTGAGTGAGTGAGAGAGTGAGAGAGAGAGAGAGAGGAGAAAACGCTGTTGGAATTTGTTGGTGGAAACGACAATAAAACATAAGGAGCCCCCCCCCCCCCCCCCCCCCTTAAAAAAAACCCAAAACCCCCATTAAAAAGCAAA
>JAFBJT010109209.1:11467-33517 GCA_016785325.1 Chascanopsetta lugubris
AGTACTGAATTGTTTTGTAAAATATATATATATATATAATTTTATGATCAAAATCTTACACACTGCACCTTTAAAAGGAGTCAGCGAGTGAGCTCTCATCACATGAGTGTAGTGTGAAGCGGCTCCGTGCAGTGTGATGGATCTGACAGGAACACACAGCAGCAGCCCTGTATACGGTGGCAGCTCCTGGAGCATACTTTAATTCCCATCACATTTCTCATGCACAAATCAGATGGGCTCCAGTGCCTCAGCAGCAACTCTCTGTACTTATTTCAGCTCCCCTCCACTACTCTGACTTCACTTTCTTTTTTGTTTCTTCTACAGCTTCAATTGAACATGCTGGTGAGAAAGTAAGAGGACCCTGTCCTTTCCTATCTTCTCCTATTTCTTGGCCTAAAAATCAAGACTCAAGGCAGTGGCAGTGAAGGAGGTTATTGGGGAGGTCAAACCAATGCACTGTGATTGGAGGGCCGTAAAGGGGCAGTGTGTAAGATTTACAGTTACATACTGTCATCTTCATAATCACCTCAATGTATTTTTGTTCACATTAACATTAAATATGCCCGTTAATGTACATCTACATGAGGAGCGGGCCCTCTCTGCCGGGGCCGCCATGTTTTTACAGTAGCCCGGAGTGGACATACTAAACATCTTTTGAGTTTTAATGGCAACTGATGGCTACCAATAGGTTCTCCTGCATGATCAGACGGGTGGAGGATACGATATGCAACTTTACCACGAGATGTCGGCAAATCTTACACAGGGCACCTTTAATAATTCATTAAGTGCATCGTCCAAATATGAACTGGGACGGGGAAAGGAAAGATGACGAATTGGAATTTGACAGACGTAGGTATAACGCGCTCTCATTTGATGTCATCTGGATCTGATGAGGTCGCGTAATAGAAAAGGTCACAGTGGGGTGTTATCTTTATTAAAAGTTAGTTCAAAGGACACTTGTAATAGTGATCCTTTCTATTCTCTGGATTACAATCTCTTTGATAGGTTAAACACTGAACATATGTGCAAGCCCCCTTACATGTGTTCCCACCAGCTGCGCCGCTATCACATGCATCTGACCTGCTCCGGTTCCCCTGTGGGGCACACGCATGCAGAGCCACCTCTGACTCCCGACAGTAAAATCCGCATAGACGTTATGACGAGATGACAAACATCTGTACATGGAACACGCGTTACGACCAAGAGCGAGTTACCACAGTCAAACTGAATATCTCTGTTTTTGGGGGGGATTTAGTGTGAACATCTGGCAGACACCATGAAACTGCACCGTTCAGGATGCACCGGGGTTGAGTTATGTCCAGCAGCCAGCAGCAGGGTCAGACTTAGGGTCTGGCAACAGCTGCTCGCAGCCAAGTGTCGACATGCATCAAGCAGGAGAAAGTAGGTTAATTAGCAGAGGCCTTTACTTCCAGCTCATTGAACAAATGGTAAATTGTCTGTATTTTAATGGCGTTCTCTTCTTAATAACCACTTAGAATTTGTTGTAGTACAAATTCTCATTACAGAGCCTCCACGACATGGGCCGCACTTTTCAATATATTGGGCAAAGTGGGGCTCGGAAACTTGGGCATGTCGAGTCAAGAAGGGTGGGATCCAACCCCTTAAGTATCTGTCTAGAGGAGAGCCGCAATAAAGGTGCTGAGTACAAACAATTACAAAACAATGAGATACTCACAATGAAATGCAATGATGTCTGTGAAGGTTCTCAGTTATCGAGGCCGTGGTATCAAACACGGTTCAAAGTGCACATAAGCAACTGCAAAGACAATGGCATCCATTTCTGTGGGTGAATGGGCGCCATGTCAGGTCCAAACTGTTAAACACAGCTAAAACCAATGGGCGAACGTTAAGGTCATACCCTATTTATGTGTTGATGATTCCTTGATCCATCTCCAAGGGCAGCTTGACGGCCAGTGGAGCAGAGGCTCAACTCACAACCTCCCCATTCCCATGCTGAAGTGTTCTTGGTCACACCAGTATGAATGTTTGTGACTGGGTGAATGTAAAGTGGAAGTGCCATCATTAAGTTATAGCACAGTTGATTAAATATCTCATCAAAGCCGTATAATGAATACTGACCCCCAATAACAAATTTATGATAATGATAATAATAACAATAAAACAAGTTCATTGCTACCATTGATGCCAATGTAGCGCTTGTGTTGCTAGATTGGGCAACTTTTCAGACTTAGCAGCAACGTCTTTTTCAAAAGCACCTAGCGACACATTCAGCGAAAAATTCAGCTCACTATGTAACATGAAAGATGTGACAACAACAAACCCGTGATTTTCTCAAAATAGAAACATTCCTCATAAAGGAATGTGTTGTGTTTACATTACTTTCACAAATAAAAACATGTCATGATAAGCAAGCTAATCTTATTTTAAGTAATGCCATTGTGTAATCTACGTAATGACATATGCAATTAGGCAGTGACATCAGACTACAGACAACAGACCCGCCTGTAGCAACTTCCCCTGAAAATGACTGTAGTCGGATGGAGTCAGATAAGACAGGAAAGTCGTTTGTAAACTTGCCAACTGTTCAACCAGATTGCAGTGTCTGAGGAGATTTAAGGGGAAGTAGAAGTGAAAAGAAACACATCTGCGTTGTGGGGTCAATCCTTCATCATACAGGACACATTATGTACACAGGGTGCAGGATGACGCGATTGATGTTTTCTCTGGAAGTCAATATAACATAGTTTTCCTTTGTTGAGACTTTCAGCTAATCAGAATGAATTGTTAGTTATCAGTGCTGACAAGTGACAAATCACCCCTGTGCAGCCTCTTGGATAGTTTAGTGACATTATTCCTTATGGGTTGTATTTCTGGAGCAGTTCCAGCAGTCTCCAACGGATTATTCTTATCATTTCTGTGAAGGTTTTAAACATTTCAAACTGTCTTCTTCTACTGCAGAGTTAAGTCTAATCTTTTATATTTGGGTTCCTCCCATTTGAATTGGTAAAATACGATTGGAAAATGAGAAGGTTCGTGAGTTTATAATTCACTTGTTAAAACCGTTGCTTTGATTTCTCTGGAATGAGCCGCCTCTATGTTTAAATCTGAAGCCGCTCCTCACCTCATTGCTGGGATTGGTCGGCTCAGTGGCCTCATATGACTGGCAGGGCCCCGACTCTGCTGCTGCTTCACTGTGTGACTTTCACATCAAGTGGAAACACTGATTAAATACACTGCCCGAGGAGAGGCTGAGGTGCAGAAGTGCAGCTGCTAAAGAACACTTGCGGTTGTTCTAAAGTAAACACTTGACGAAAAATGACACTCACAGGCTGGTGCACAACTATGGATGCATCTGCACTGCCATGCAAGAGCTACAGACGTAACTATGGCAACAGAATGCTGTCTTGAAAGGTAAAAACATACATATGTAGGATTACCAATTGGAAATGTAGAGGAACTGTACTATATCCAGTGGATGATATACATTTTTGAACTGTCTGAAAGTAAATGTATCTGTGTTACATTACTTTCAACATGGGCAGCATTTTCTATTAAGGAGAAAAGGCTTTTTTTTTTTTTATTATACTATACACAGTGTGTCAGGAAATGACCCAATTGTAAATTATTATGGATTTTATGGTGCTTAAAAAGGAATCATCAGCTTGTCTGCTACATTCTATGTCAGGGGAGTCAAACTCATTTTCATCGAGGGCCACATCGGCATCATGGTTGCTCTCAAGGAGCCAGTTTTAATCATGGGACTAAATGTGATGACTACCGATCATATTGCAAAGTAAATGTCCGCATATTTGATTATTTATTAAAGTTAAAAATATCGTATGTGCATTTCCATACATGTTTCACTAGTAAACACACTGAATGTGTGCCACACATAAAAAGTGGCATGTGTAATTAGACTTATTTTGAAACAATCGTATATGCCTTGAAGCTCTCACAGGTCACAATAAATGATCTTGCCGGCCACATTTGGCCCGCGGGCCACGGGTTTGACACATGTAGTCTATGTCATCAGGCTGTTTACTTTAGTGACAATAAGCCCATGCTACAGCAACGTATTCTGTTAAAAGCCTTATGCTAGATTTTTTTTCTTTGCTTATTTTGAGCAGGAATCCACAGCAAAAATGCATAAACAGCGCATGAGGTCGTCTGGGCCGGCCCACGAAAATATGTTATACGTTAAGAAGTCTATTGAAAGCATTCAGGTGATTCTTAGGTCTTTATATTACATTTCATGGTGCAGTCATATACAAATTTCCAGAATGATGGATGACAAGGTTACGTTGTATTAACCGCACCTTTTGTCATGAAACCTGTCTGATATTATGATTGATTCTATTTCTTAAACCTGGGTTTTATTTAAAAGGTGACAGCTTGTTCCCACGATTCAGAGACTACTCCAGAGAGTGTGATCAGACCCAGTAGGAGCGATGACCGTACCAATGATAAGTGTGGTCCAAGCAGTAATTATCAAATGAGTCAAATTTCAACCACACTATAGATGTCTCTGTAGTGTTGATACAAGATGAGGCCAAAAGGTTTCAAATCTCAACTTCACAGCAGCCCTCGGCTTTATAAAAATCTAAAATTTAATGAACATTTACAAAGCAACATAATCCCTCGAAATCATCATTTTACAATGAAAATACTTAAGATGAGATCAACCTTATTAATCCCACAGTGGGGAAAGTTCACCGTTAAGAGCAGCTCAAGAGACAAACAGTTTAAAAAAAGATAAAACATACACAGAGGAAAAACATCAAAAGTAAGGAGGAGAACATTATAAACTTAATTGCACACATCTTATTGCATATAGGTTTTATCACTACTGTACCTAGTAATGTTTGTAATAGTGATAAAGCAGTAATAGCAGCATCAGTGGTGGTGTAATAGTAATACCAACAAAAACAACAACAATAATTGCAATAATCACAATAAAACAATTAATATGAATATAAATTATATAATAATCACATTAATAAAAAAGGATAATAATGATAATACTAATAATAGTATCACGTATTAGTATTGTTACAGTCAAAAAAATGTAATAGTGATAACAACAACAACAACAACAATAATAATAATAAGAGTAATAGCGGAACCGGTGAATGCTGAATCCGTGGAATGTGTTTAATACCAAATGACTTCTAATAAATAGCCGGTAGAAAGCATCACTAAATACATCTATCAAGGGGCAGGAAATAGTTGGACTTTGATGTCACCCCATGTGTCACAGCCTTCGCCTCACACAATTAAGAGCTCTTCCCCTCAGTGTTGCACTCTCTAACTTAATCCATCTGTGTCACCATCCGGGTCCCCATGCAGGATCTAATCTAGGCTAAATGCAACTAAAATCCAATTAATCTGTCATAGCACAGGACCGCTGATGATATTTTTACTTTCTGCTGACACGTCCCATTTCCCCCTTGGCAAAATAAAGTGGAGGGATAACTTAATTTGGCTAACGGAGAGCCATAATAAAAGACACTTAACGCAGCAAAGATGGAGGTGGAATGTGAGCTGGAGGGAGCAAAGAGTGCATGTGTGTGGTTTTATAATGAGCTGCCTCCGTTGGCTCCGAGACCCTGTTTACTGACTGTCATGGTAATGATGAGCAAAGCGTGGCTCTCATGTCACATACGTTACACATCACTGTACAGATGTGACCTGATGCCGCTGGCGACAGTAATGAAGGATCGTTTGGAAATGTTCTAACTACAACAAGTTTTGACATTCTGCAGTGTGGCTGATAACGGCCGAGTCAGACAAACCGATCCTTTAGTTGGGCAGATTTCTGTCGTTGGGCCGGTCGTCGTCAGAGATCACCGGCTGGCAGCAGACGGAGACAGAAATCTACTCACATGACCGATGTTTGACCTTCACTCCTGTGAGCTTCCGCTCTCTGACATACACTAACTGTGTTTGTATGAGTTCCCCATGCCACCCCACCCCACCCCCCCCCCTTGTCCCCACCTCCCCATGCCACCCCACCCCCCCCCCCCCCCTTGTCCCCACCACCCCCCGTCTCTTTTCCACCACCACCCCCGCATTTTAGTAAGTGCATTCCCATCATACAAACGTTGGGTTTTTTTCAATATAGGTCTTGACCTTATCGTAAGAGCCCGCAGAAAATGTTTACGCAAACTGTATCTCCTCAGTGCTTTATAGAAAAAAAAACACTTCTATTTTCAATATCATACCTATTTTCCTTTAAAGGCACAGTGTGTGGGATTTGACGACATCTAGCAGTGAAGTTGCTTGTTGTATCCATCAACTCACCTTCACCCTTCTGGCCATGCAGGAGAACCTGTGCTCGGCTTCAGTTGTCATTAATACTCAAAAGTATTTTCCATTTTTACTACTGTAAAAACGTGGTGGCCTCCACAGAGAGGACTCCCTCCTCATGTAAATATACATTAATGGGCTCATTTTAGGGTACGGGAAAAAAATGAAATAATTGTGTGATTATAAATTCATGAAAATGTCAGTATGTAAAAAAAATCACTTTACTTTGTGCGATAAATATGGACTGGTTCAAGGTATTGATAATGATAATGACATTATGACATAATGTCATGACCTCAGTCTGCATCCAGATCCACATCACCGTGGTTCCCACCAGTGGACTGTTTATGTTGGCCTCTCGTTTCCTGTCATAATCCACCTGCCCCTGGACTTCCTTCCTGTTTCTAGATCCACCTGCTCACCTGTTTCCTGTTCCCAACCAATGGGACTTCCTCCCAACACCCACCTGTCCCTTTATCCATCGTCTCCAGTGTATTTGCACATTTTCCACAGTCGCCACAAACAGTACGTGCCCATGTCTCAGTGCAGTTCCTTTTCTGCACTGTGTGTATTTCTGTGAGGCTGTTACAATGCGTTTGTGTGTTCTCATGGTGTGAAGTGTTGTAAATATGATTACACATGCATATTTCAACTCTCTGAAGTATAATTATGCTGAACTACTAAACCGAACAATTCAAGGAACACAGCACAACTTTGTGCATCATCTGTAAATGGTCAAATATGGTCTATATTACAGTTTTTCTTGTATAGAATATTTTCTTGCCACTGAGAGCACTGAATAACACGATTCTGCCACCCACCTCTTTACACACACATCAGTGTATCTGCTGTGCAGTACTTAATGCCTCATAATACACCAGAGAGGGCAACTTGGGGTTCAATGGAATGGCTGTCTTTTTCTCCATCTGCCCATTCATTAGAGGCTGAGTGTTGTTGGAAATTATAAGCATTTCAATTGTATAGGTCACAATCATTTTGAATACTGAAACTATGAAGACCACAAGAGATGAGTCTTAATAATGAAAACAATTGATATGAGTTAAGAATGTCCTCACAACTGCAACATTAAACTGCACAAGAGTAAAACATATGGAAATAAGTGGATAGAATCACACACCTTACTGGAATTAAGTGTTTTTTTTTTCTTTCTTTTCCCGCCATAGTTTTTCCTTACTCTTGCTGGAGGGTCTAAGGACAGAGGATGTTACCCACCCTGTGAGGCCCTGTCAGACAAACTATGATGTGTGAATGTGGGCTGTATAAATAAAATGTGATTTGATTTGGAATTGATCAAACTTAGTCATCAATAACATGACATGAAAACGTGATTGACGTGATCTTGTGGAGAGTTAAAGTGCGCAGGGCTGTGGCTGGACGTAAGAGGCAAAGGTTATCGAGGACCCCTCAGGTTCTGAAGCTCTAAATGCATTCACACAATATTACACAGCAAATAAACAGTAACTGTTAAACTACTGTGGGATGTGCCAATTACCACCATGCAAATGATTGGAAAGAGTGAAGAGAAAATGCATTCGAGAAGAACCACCATCAGCGAACATGAAAACACCGCACAGGTGTGAAACACAGGTTATGCCTCCAAGCAGTGAGGATTATTATTTTTTTAATTTTCATTCTTTATTTAACCAGGTGGGTCGATTCAGGCCCAGTTTTCATTTACAATGATGACCTGGGGCTGTGGGGTTATCAGTATCGTGGTGCCGCGCCCAATTAGAGTAATCCTAATTGGTAAAAAAAAAATCTTGGGGGAAAAATAAATGATGACACAGACACAAATAAAATAAAATACATACATAGTAAAAAAATGAATACAATCAAAATATTATATATCAATAATATATATTATATATATATAATAAAAAATAAAATAAATATATATAATACCAATGTGGGCAAAACCGTTCGTTTGATTGGTTTGACTGATTTATGAATGGCTTGAAACTACATAAATGATGATGATGATGATGATGATTTTGATGATCATCATCATCATTATTATCATTTTATAATGATACCAATAATGATAATAACAATAATCAGAAGAAGAGCATGTATTATTATTATTATTATTAATTTAGTAAAAATACCAAAACACTTTCACGCTTGAACCAAAGTGTGTGTGTGTGTGTGTGTGTGTGTGTGTGTGTGTGTGTGTGTGTGTGTGTGTGTGTGTGTGTGTGTGTGTGTGTGTGTGTGTGTGTGTGTGCGCGCGCGTGCGTGAGGGAAATCATCATGGAAGACATGCATTTCGAGCTCAGCCATCTCCAACCTAATACATGCCTCATGTGTCTGCATGTGTTCAGCATCTTCTCCACCACATTCTGGTGTGAGGCCCGGTGGTGGAGCCTCATGTTGTGTCTTTTTTGTTTGTTTTTGTTCGTTTAAATGTCCATTCCATTTTCCATACAGAAATTGCTTGTACGTGTCGAAACTGGCGTGCAGTTTTCATACAGAGTCCTGGCTCAACTGTTCTATTCGGGACACCTACAAAGTGAACAACCTTGTCTCTTTCAGCCTATTATTTACAATTAAATGTATTCTATTATTCCATGTTCACGGTCTCAGCGAGTCCTGACCTGCAGTTGTTTTATGGGGTTAAAAGTTTGGAATTTATAGCACTTCTCTTCTTGCTTTGAGGGGTCATCTAGACCTTATAAAGCTTTCTGCTGTAGCCGTCGTTCCCCGGCAAGATGAACCCCTCAACAGCGCTATCATCCGCAAACTTTATGACGGTGTTTCTGGAGTGGACAGGGATGCAGTCGGAGGTCCAAAGGCTGTGGAGAAGGGGGCTCAGCCTACAGCCTTAAGGGACACCAGTGCAGAGAGAGGGGATCGGATGTCATGAAGTTGAACATGGAGAGAAGTAGCTCACTATCACTCCTCTCAGATGCAGCAAATAAATACTGGCAATACTGAGAAGCTATTCCTGTTTCCTTAGAAACCCGTGTAATAATCATGACCCATGCTTTCATTTGAGGGAGTAATTGAATGCTACAGTTCTTATTGAGCAATTGAGCATTCCAGGAATCTATTATTCATTTGAGGGTGGTACATCATGTAGATGATATGTCCAATTGATAGTTAGGGGCACCAATTCGCGCCAGTGTAAGTACCATCTCAATTCCACTCATAACATTAAGAGACGACTCAGAATGATACAAAAAAGATGGATAATTAGGTCCCTTGTTAGCACAGATCTTGGCTTTGGCAAGATGAAAGTCCCTCTGCATTTGTTATGTGGCCTTCAGAGGGTTGAAGTCTGCTGAATGCATAACATGGGAAAACAGGGATACATGTGTTTTCCTAATTAAATTCACTTCAATAGGCAAATGTGTCATTTGAATATTACACAAAGAAAACTATCAAAACCATCTGTCAAAATGAATACCCGTTTCCATGGTAAAACTTAGTGTCTTATCTTTCTGCTTTCAGCAAATGGAGGTTTTTGTCACAACAAGGTTAAAGATCCAAAGTGTATATAGTATATACATGTGATGTTCAGATGACTTTTTCACTTCTCTTGGCAGAAGTGGCACATAAAATCATTTTATGATGTTTTTAGTGAGTATAATCAACCCAGTGATGAGCCCCTTATTTACAGGAGCAGATCCTCTCTACGCTGTATAATACAGCCTTTTGAGTAAACGCTCTGGTTGATGAAATTTAGGTTTACTGTACATGTGAAACCGTAAAATATACATTTAAGTTGGGGTTAAAGTTTATTCTAATTTGGGAGACTATCAATCAACTCTTCCCAGGTGTTCCAAATGTCCTATTTCCTTATAAATACCAATCCTATGCAATGTTAAAAACAGCTCTTTACATATCCATATCAACTATTATTAGAATCAGAATGTTGAATTTTTACTGTGCTATATTTAACCACACAATTGTGCTTGATGGTTTGTATCTATATGGTGCTTCTCTTGCCTTTGATGACCATGCAATGTCCCTTTAAATAGTGCTTTAGCTCCATAGAAGCAGTTTCTATATAGTGATGCATTGTTGATTCAGGCATTGGGAGCAGTTTAGGGTTGGTCTTGCCCAAAGGAACTCTGGCATGTGGGAAGGGTAGAAAATGGACGTGAACCACCAGTCTGTAAGTTAGAAGGCAACCTGCTCCACCATCTGAACCAAAGTCACCCCAACCGTGTAGCACTATTAATTCCAGAAGTCTGGCGGTCGTGCTAGCAGCAGAGCAAAGACATTAGAAATGAACTTTAAATGTGTTGAATAAAACACCTCAGCACACTCAATATTACCACTAAATCTAGCTCTAGTGTAAATGAGAATAAACTCTCACAATGTAAGCCTGTCAAACATTGTGTCCAAACCATGGACTGTATGTAAGTGGATGGACGTTGAGTCACACGATGGTTTGCTTTTGAAGCAAATTGTGGGCGCGTCTCTTGTCGAATCTTAACTTCTCCTAGTCTCCGGTCCATTCAAAAACGGGCAGAGAGGCGGAACACACACAGAGCTGTGGGTGGGCCCAGGGTGCCGTTGCACCACCCGCAGCACGTGCCAGGTCGGCCCAGACGGTCAAGAGGTCAAGAAGCCACGCCCTCAAATACGAGCAATTTCAAACGTCGATAAAACGAAAATAAGCAAGTTAGACTTTGTGAGATTTGGTTGTGGTGATGACATTACTTCACTAAGATGCTTCTGGCATGAACATCTGGAATTATTTTTCATTAGGAAAAACATTTCAGAAAATCTTATGTTATTTCTAAGAAAGACCGTAACACTGTACGATTCTGTCTGACATGGTGTTTTTCCTGCTGTGACTATCACTTCACATTGAGTGGAATTGATCTTAAAATGTATAATCCCACAGTTATGGTTTCATTCAAAAGAATAACACAGAAAAATGAGAATCAACGTTGCTCGATGAATTATCCAAGGCTTATTATTCCAATCCAAAACCTCTTACGATCCATAAATCCAACATTTCTAGCATTAAAGATATTAACCACAGCAAGGTTTCTGCACACGTGTGAGTGGCCACAGATTCATTCCCGCTGAGTTGTACGTTTGTTTGGATGAGGTCTGAAGTGGATGTCTTAAATGTGAATCAGCCATGTCTGATTTTGGGGAGACAACATGTCTGAATGTGCAGCTGAGGGCAATTTTCTCACAATCATGCTGAGTAGGTTTCCTCGCTCACTAATTAATCCTAACTGTGGGTGTGCGCACGTGCACGTGCACACACACACACACACACACACACACATACACAGCAACTGTGCAGGTGGACATACAGACATAGCCACGTGTCAGCAACCACATGTAGGGAATCAAACAGAGTGGTATGTGCACATGTAAGATGTAAGGGCACTTAAAAGGTACAGTGTGTGGATTCCATGCATTCTAGTGGTCAAATTCCATGTTGCAACTGAATATCCTCACCTCACCCTTCCCTTCCAAGCATATGGGAACCTATCATTTCCTTCAATTACCATTAAAAGGTGCAGTGTGTTAAATTTGGTGACCTGTCGAGGTGAAGTTGCGCATTGGATCCATCACCTCACCCTCAGCCTCCGGAGCCCGAGGGAAGACCTACGGTAGATTTCAGTTGTCATTAAAACTGGAAAAATGTTTAGTACGTCCACTTTAACCTCTGTAAACATGGCGGCCTCCATAGAGAACACCCCTCCCTGAGTAATATAAGATGTTGGTCATTCTTATCATTTCTAAAAATATTACAAAACAATTACATACTGCCAGTTACCAGTTCCATGAATTTATAATCATGGAAATGTTTTATTTCGTTATACTATACTTAAATGAGCCCATTAGTCAAGTCATCTTTATAGTCACATATGCTGTACATGCACGACATACAGCATGGATGAAATAGCATGAATGTATATTTACCTGAGGGGGTCCTCCCTATGGAGGCCTCCATGTTTTTACAGTAGTAAAAGTGCACCTACTAAACATTTTTTGAGTTTAAATGACAACTGAAGTCTACCATAGGTTCTCCTGCATGCTCAGAGGGGTGAGGGTGAGCTGATGGGTACAACATGCAACTTCTCCTCTAGAGGTGCACCTTTAAAGGAGCATTACGAAGCATGCAGTCAGCATGCAGTCTTATACTTGCTATATGCTTGCACTTGTTGCGTGGGAGTGAGCTATAAGGCAAAAGAAACACGCATGCACACGCACACGCACACACACAAAGACAGCTGTTTGGTGCATGCAGCTGCCAAAGCCAAACCAAGCTCTGGTATCCAGGCTCAAGTGGGGTCTCTGCTTGGAGAGCGAGCGAGCGAGAGCAGGCTGGAATCGAGTCCCACCTTCTACGACCCGAAAGCAAGTGGGACAAGCTCTTAACCAGTCAGTCAGAGAGCACCGATGTCATTTCTATTTTCTACATTCATGGAAAAGCAGATATGAGTCACTACATGATGGCTGGACACAGGCCGAACCAAGTATGTCATGGAATGACTCATTTTCATTGCTTTAGGGAAAGCATGTTTACTCATTGGCATTAAAATGTGATTTTAACCAAAGGAAGGAGGAAAAACAGCAAGTTGTGCCTTTATGTAGAGGAGGCCTGCAGATTCTCAGACATAGGTACGGCTCTTTTGGGAGGAGAAGAGCAATTACTCCACAGGGAGCTCTGGAAGCAATTATTCCACCATCCAAACACCCCCAGAAACAAGCTACCAACCGCCTCAAAACACACAAAGTCCTGCCAAACTATTGTACAGACTCCTCACATGACTCATACTCACGTGGATTACTGTGTCTACAACCTCGCTAAAAAGAAGGCCAAAGAATTGTCCTGCGCAATAAAAGGTGCAGTGTGATTTCAGTCATTTTGATCACTTCTAAAATATCAAAAAAACAAATAAACAATTACATGCTGACATCGCCATCAATTTATAATCATCTAAATGTATTATTGTTTGTTTTTTTCCATTATCCTTAAATGAGCCCATTAAAATGTATTTACATGAGGAGCAGGTCCTCTCTACGGGGGCCCAGAGTGGACGTACTAAACATCTTTTGACTTTTAATGACAACTGAAGTCTACCATAGATTATCTGGCAAGGTCAGAAGGGTGAGGTGATGGATACAGCGTGCAACTTCACCTCTAGCTGTCAGCAAATCGTACACACTGCACCTTTAGGGGTCGTTAGTTTTGTGTACTAAAGCGGTGGCTCTCAAGTGGTCGGGGTTCAGGACCCACCGTCACCCCTTAATGAAGAGCCACGACCCAAATCAATATGAGACAATCCATATTTCTTGTGGCCGGTGTCGTACTTTGCGTTTCGCTATGATCAATGAGCAAACGTAAACAAACTTGGCTGGTATTCTTCTGTCTGAGAGACTGTGTGTGTATACTAGCGTTAAGGGGCTTCATCGCCACTTACCGGAATGTGAACGGACGACACTCCAATGCATAAAAAATCCCCTTCAAATGAAAAACAAATCGGTCAGAGTCCCGCGACCCACTGACAATGAGCCCGCAACCCACTTTTGGCTCCTGACCCACCAGTTGAAAATCACTATACTGAAGGCTCTGACACACGCACATGCACACACACGCACACACACACACACACAGTGAATTCTCTGACAGTTGCAGGTGAAATTGAGTTGAAACACATCTGCAACACAAGCACCCAGGAGCGTGACTGTACGATGTAGCAGCAGCATCTGGATGAAATGCTGAGCGGAGGAGACCCACGGGCACAGAGGAATTTTTCCCCTCTCCCCCTTTCATGCTCACTCGCTCTTTTATATCTTGCTCCCCGCTCATCTTTGCGTTCTCTCTCTGCAATCATCTCTGGCTGCACACGTCTGTGTAAAACTAACATCAAGAGAGAGAGTTTCAAATAGCATATGGAAAGTTAGCCATAGAAGAGAAGAGAAGAAGTTTAACAAACACTGAATCTGATCCATTTGAAAATGTGGCTGCTGCAGGTTTTAGTTGAAGCTTCACCAACAGAGGGAGTACACCAGCGGACACAGGGAGCAGCTTTGAGTCATGGATAAGAATGGGTTGCCCTCTGAACAGAGGGTTGGGCAGTGCTGTCAGTGCCACACCACGATGTACCGGGTGAATGCATGAATGCCAAAACTGCACTCTTAGACTGTTTAAAGCTGCAGTGTGTAAGATTTGGTGACATCTAGAGGTGAAGTTGGAAGCGGTATCCATCACCTCACCCTCACCTTTCTGAGCATGCAGGAGAACCAACGGTAGACTTCAGTGGTCATCAAAACTCAAAATATGTTTAATACGTCCACTTTTACTTCAGTGAAAACATGGCTGCCTCCATAGGGAGGACCCCCTCCTCATGCGAATACACATTAATGGGGTCATTTAAGGGCAATAGAGGAAAAAAAAATAAAAAAAATAAAAAAAGGTGAGGTGTCGAACATACGGCCCATAGGCCAAAACCGGGCTGCCAGATCGATCCAATCAGGCCAGTGAGACGACTTTTTAAAGTGCAAAAACGACAGAAAAGACAATAACTCCAAATTTTAAATAAAAGTAAAAATAGTAGCAAGCAAACGGTTCATGCTGGGCGTTATGTTTTATGAAAATACAGTTCAGTTCAACAAAGGGAAAAAAATTGGAGCTGTCGCTTTTTCTGGTCCGGCCCACTAGAGATCAAATTCGGGTGTAGGTGGCAGCTGAACTAAATTGAGCTCGACATCCCTGGTTTAAATGATCACTCTAACTAAAAATGTGCATCATAAATGTGTCAAAACAGAGGACATTTCAAACAGATAGTTCCCACATCAGCGCGCTTGAACATAAAAATGAGGGGAGACCTGCACTGCACAAGGAAGCCACAAGTATCGTGCGTGCATCTAGTTCCCGGTGCATCCCGGTCCTCCGTGCCATGTAGAGATCGAATACACGTCGGAAAACGCATCAGTGAGCCGCACCATTCCACTGGCATAAATACTAACTAGAGCACCAAATATGTGTTAATCCAAATGGATGAGCTTGGAGCTCATGGACGAGGTCCTTACACTGGGTTTGATGTCAACAGGGGAGATGTGCAATTTCAAAAATGGAATAAAGAATCAAAACACCTCCGAGTGCTTTAACTATTGTTTTTGCTCGTTCCTAATCAGATGAGAGCTGCCGCTGTTACGGTTAAATTACACTTAAAACGACTTCTGCAATAAACGGGAGGTCAAAATTGTTTCACTAAATTTGAATAGATCAAATTGCTTCTCCAGAAAAGGTTGGAAAGTCAGTTGGAACTGTTGTCGAATCAGACTTTCTTGGCCTGTTTTGTGAAATTGGCAGCTTTACAAAACCTCAACAGTATAATGTTGAGTTGACCTGGACCAATGGTGACCAGAAATTTGAAAAATAAGACTCAAGTTGCAGTACGTTTATTTTTGTTGAAGGATACAATGCATTTGCAGCTTTTTGAATGGCTGCATTGTGTTTGCTTGCCAATGACTATAATCTAGGTAATGACTATGACTTTTGCGGTCACGTAGAATCATCAGTGAATGCTCTGCTCTTTCATTATTTCACATCTCTCCCCCTTCACTGTTATCACTGACCCCGTGTGTCTTCCTTCTACTAATAAATGAACCCACCTGTAATAAAGATAATTACATCTTTCTTTCTTTCTTTCTTTCTTTCAGGAATTCATTCCATTACTCTGCTCCGGTGTGTCCAGAGCTTGGCCCCCTTCAAAATATACATCAGTTGTAATGAAACTATATCCATCTGTCTGAAAGGGTTTAACCCTGAAAGGTTTGCTTGGGAAATGGCCAGATTCAAACAACAGGCACTGCTGCATGACATGCAAGGTTCATCCATGAGAAAGCATCATTGTTAAAGGTGCAGTGTGCAAGCTTTCTATCCTTTTTGGTGCTTCTAAAAAATATTACAAAAAAATTACACACCGACATTTTCTTGAATTTATAATCACCTAAAATGTAGATTTATTTCCGTTACCCTCGATGGTGCAGTGTGTAAGATCTGGTGACATCTAGTGGTGGAGTTGCTTGTTGTATCCACCACCTCACCCTCACCCTTCTGAACATGCAGGAGAAGCTATGATAGACCTCAGTTGTCATGACAACTCAAAAGATGTTTAGTATGTCCACTCTGGACTACTGTAAAAACATGGCATCCCCCGTAAAGAGGACCCTATCCTCATGGCAATATACATTCATTGGCTTGTTTAAGGGAATGGGGGGAAAAACAATACATCTTGGTGATTATACTTTTATGAAAATGTCAGGATGTATTTCTTTTGTAATGTTTTTAGAAGTGACAAAACGGAAATAAATCTTGCACACTGCGACTTTAAATGAGCCCATTAATGTATATTCACATGAGGAACGGGTCCTCTCTACGGGGGCCGCCATGTTTATACAGTAGCCCAGAGGGGACGTATTAAACATCCTTTGGGTGTTTAATGTCAACCAGTCTACCACAAATTCTCCAACATGCTCAGAGGGGTGAGGGTGAGGCGATGGATACAACGTGCAACCCCTAGGTGTTCCCCTCTAGGTGTCCCTAAATCTTACAGACCGTACCTTTAAGTCTTACAATCATCCTGCTTCTCTGTGGAGGAGCCATCCCCTACTGAATGGGAAGCAATGTTGCTGTGGTGCAGGATGTAAATTACTAGTCTTGTATAGATTGGGGTAATTCCACTGGGTGGCGGGGACATATGGAAGCAGTTTGGGCTGAGGAAGGTGTCAAGGCGGGTGCACGTCGCAATCGTATTTTCTGGGATCTCCCGCTCCCTCAGACCCCCACTCGCTTCCCCCAAGTCTGAGCCAAGAGATGTCTGGTGGGGGGGGGTTTTTTGTTGGTTTTTTTTTAAAGTAGGAAGAGAGACGTTAGATCAGATTAACTCACTTCATGTGCCTAATGGGCTGTTACGTAGGTCTGACACACACCATTACCCGCCATTTACACCTCACAGGCACAGAGACCAGGACACAGACAGTACCTTTGAATGCGTGCGTGCATATGTGTGTGTGTGTGTGAGAGAGAGACACAGAGGGAATGGTGGAAACAATGAGAAAACTGTGCTCTAGAGGGATGCAATGCATTTATGTGTGTGTGTGTGTGTGTGTGTGTGTGTGTGTGATCCCTCTTGAACTGGCTGGGTGGGCACACAGAGGTAAAAAGCAGACTTTATTGGATAATTAAGAGGAGCCGAGTCGCTCTCATTAAGCTGCTGCTGCTGCTGCTCTTCCCCTTGTTGGCCTCGGATACTGACAGAGCAGGAACACTCAAACAAAGACCCCACAAAGGGAAACAGCACTCTGCCACAGTTTGTGTCCTGTGTCCATTCACTTCCTGAATTAAGACACTCTTCCTCTTTGGGACCATAACATCGCCCCGCACTGCATCACTGTTGAGCGGAGCTGTCCACACGGGCAGGCAGCAGGATTTACCCCCCCCCCCCCCCCCCCCCCCCCCCCCCCCCCCTCCCCCTGGTCCTGGTTTTCCCCCCCCCCCCGCGCCGCTTCCAATTCACTGTGGACGATGTGTCCCTCGCGCCATGTGCCATCGCCCTGGTCTAAAATGCGCAGACATGCACTGAATCTTTGTAGTGGGGAAACATCCAGAAAAGCACCGCAGACATTCGAGTCATCTTTGAAGCTATAAACAGCAAATCTGGCCGCCCCGACTTTCTCTTCACATGGAACAGGTTGACTGTATTTCAAGAAATGGGGCTTAAACTTAAAAGGAAGGACGGGAGGAAAAAAAAGGGGGGAAAGTGAAAGAGACGGTGTCTGAATTCCCTTGTAGGGGTGGCAGCTGGATTGTGTTAGCACGTCGGAGCACGTTATCGCCGGGGCAGAACACAAAGCAGGGCCGGCTTACTATTCTCCTTGCTAACTGCTGCTTTTTATGTTAAAGACAGGCTTTGGAGACTTAACCGTGAACCGTGGGCCCTGAAGTCCAAACACGAGGCTGACAGAGCAGCTGCAGACAGAGCAGAGACTGCAGTGTCCCACTGACTCTCACTGCTCGGCTGGAGCTGGCAGGTCTGGGCTTCGTCAGGCCGGCTGTGCGGAGAGGGGAGGGAAATACTGCTGAAGAAAAAGAAGGAGCAACGATCTTAGATGATTCCTCAGATGCGTAAATCAGGGTAGAAACAAAGACTTCCTAATCAGTTAAGGAAATAAATACAGCAAGGACGGCAAATGTAAATGCTCTGTGTTGGCTTTGTACTGCATCGTGTGAGACTGAATCTAAATCTCGGGTTTGCGATAAAAAGGACAGATTGCAGATTAGAATCGCAGGATAATGTATTACAACGACAACATTCTGTTTGGAGACGGCTTCCAAAAATGCAGCTTTTCATCAAAGCACAGCTCTGTCTTATCTGAGCACTAAAAAGTATATTTTTCCAATCATACGATTTAAAACAGAGGGCAGTTAGAGATGTTTTGGGGAGGAAAAGAATACTTTGCCAAAACTGTACTTTTGAGAAGCAGGAACAAATGTGTTACAAACCTGGAACAATTCATTCATTTTCAGCTCGATAGGATTTCAAGGCTTTTATGCATTTCTGACTTAATGTTGAAAGATCCTTTGTTCATTCAGACCCTAAGCTCTTATATCTAGATTTCACCTGAGATTCATCAACATTTTGATGAGCGGTTATAGCCGGGGTGTCAAACATATGGCCCGCGGGCCAAAATTGGCCCATCAAAGGATGACTTTGTAAAATGTAAATATTACAGAAAAAACATTAACTGCAATTTTTCAATAAAAGCAAAAGTAGTTGCAAGCAATCTGTTCATTCACTGTTCATTTGGTCATTTTTATCACGACTAAAAAAAATATAAAACAATTACACCCATGTTTCCCCATTAACCTTGAATGAGCCCATTAATGTATAATTTTCAAGATGAGACATTTTTTGAGTTTTAACAACTGATGGCAACCATAGGTGCATGCTCAGAAGGGTAAAGGTGTGGTGATGGATACAACATGTAACTTCACCTATAGATGTCACCAAATCTTACACACTGCACCTTTAAATGTAAAGATTTTCACGCATTGCCTGTACTTTTTTGCACTAAAACAAAGGGAACATTTTGGAGTTGTTGATTTAAGGTTACTATGCTGTGGTTCCCACTTGAGATCAAATTGGGACGTTTGTGGCCCCTGAAATACAATGAGTTCGACACCCTTAGCTGAATTTAAAAGGACTAAATACATGAGGGCTCTGTTGCACAGGGATAACAAACCTTACTGTATCTTTCTCATGTGACACTACATAGCTATTATCCACCACCGCTTAGAGGTCATTAACCTCCCTGACATGAGGTGCCTGGACATCACTGAGCAGCACAATAAACTCTGATGACAAGCTGTCCTTGATTGATCCTGCAACTTAATGAATGCAAAACTGAACGGTTTCACAATCGGGGTAAAGATATGTTTGCCCAAAACATTGCAATGATCAGAGGTTACACAGTGAACTCTGGATGGATAAAATACAGCACTGAATCCACAGAGATGCTCCTAGTTTTCTTGGACAAACAAAACTGTATAAAACTTAAAACTTTGATTTAAAATGCATTGGTGTGCAAAAGAAACTTGTTTTTATGAATATGTGGAGCCATAAAATAGTTTGTCTTAATAAATGTAAGACAGTGATGGATGGTGTGAGGAAGTAAATTCCCTTAGAATGTCATGAAGGCCTAACAAAACTCTTTAATGTCTTTATTTCAATTCTGAAATGGCTCAAGGTTGCCATTTTGCATGCGAAACTCACTGACTGACAATGTATCACATTAAAATTCTACGAGCCAAAAGGAAAATTAGGCCCATGAGTCGGCTGGAGACTTGAACACCTCTGCAGGAAATCTTTATAGACACTGACTCAGCAACAGTTGACTGATTCAAATTAGACACAGCGTGAAACAAGGAGCAGCAGACTTGTGACTGTGATGTGACTTTTACTCAATCTACTTTACTGAATGTGCATTAATTGCAAAAAGTGTGGCTTATTATCTTCAGCCATTGTTCAGGAGCCTGTGAAGGTTAAATTACCATGAACACTGAGCTGTGGGTGGGCCCATGGTGCTGTTGCATCACCCTCAGTACATGATATGTCAGTCAAGAGGCCACGCCCTTAATTATGCACAGTTTCAAACGTTGATCAAATGAGTTTAAAAAAAAAAAAAAATCACCTCCCCGTTCAGTAGTCACAGGAAAACATGTGACTGATTGAGCCCAAAAAGTTAGCTTGTACCAAGCTTTGAACATGTTTAATTCAAATCTAAAGTTGGCTATTTTAACATGGGGGTCGATTCAGACTTACTCCCTTTTGGAGCCAGTTTCCAGTGGCCACCTGCAAGATTTGTTCACTTCCTGATGTGCTTAATCCATCTGCACCAGAGGTTGCCCCTCAGTCTACATATCAAGATATATTAGAAATGGTTTACACCAAAGATTCCTGAGTTTTCCTCATGTCATGTCATCAGGTCAAGAAATATTTAAATATCATGGAAAAACTTAAATGTTTTGACAATGTCAATAAGCCAAAAAACCAAAAAGAACCTCCCTTATGAAAGGCACAGCGAGTAGAATGTTGGTGCTCTACTTAAGAGAATAATATGAATAAATAAAATAAGAACAATTCTGATTTTGTTATTTTGGAAGGAACTGTTACCATCTACTTCAAAGTGGCTCCTCCATAATAGAAGTGTTTCTATGAGAAGCAAGGGTGGACAATCTAAACTCTGGTTAAAAAAAAAACTCCAGCAGAATGGGGGTGGATGTGGGCATCCATCAGTCCCAACCAGAAAAAAAAGCAAAAGAGCAGAGAGGGAAGAGAAGTGGACAAGGCCAGAGTGTTGTTTTCCTGAAGTCAGTTTTAACATACAGGAGAGATGAGACATAAGCATACATCGACAGGGATGAAATTTCAAAATTCATCGCCAGACGGTTAAAGAAAAAAAAAAAATAAGAAAAAAAAAATCGTGTTCCTGCTGTTTTATGAGGTCTTACACAAAGTATGAAGGTCTTCTCCCTGATTTATGATTTACATCTATGCACCCGGTCAAATATGTAAAATCTAAGATCAAAATGAATGTGGCGTTGTAAATTCTCTGATGAAAGCCGATAGTCGAATAAACTACTTATGTAGCCGGCGTAAGAATAGAATTATGACCTACTGGACAAGATTAACAAATTTATGCCAGTGTTTTTATTGTTGTCGATAAATCCAGAATTTTCTACAAATACCTAAAGTTAAAGTCTCCTTTAAGGAAAATGTTCCTATGAGAAGAAAAAACTGAGGCTGATGGAATTACAACACAACTCTAATAGGAACTGCAATTAGTAAAGAGCAACTATGGTATGTATCTTTATACAGAATTCTAAACTATTACAATTGGGCGTCCACTATTTTAACTTTATTTTAGTTTGGAAATAAATGTGGGTAACACCAGAGTGCGCCAATTTTAGACGCATGTGCGCCCAAAAATCATGCGGTGCGCCTAAAATGTTTCGTAAGGCACACCCTGTGCGCCCGTCAGGGCTTGCATATGTGCGCCTAGATTAGGATGTAGGGTATACTGGTACTTAATAAGTACTGCGGTGCTAAAGTACGATACTATACTGCGTTTGGAAAGGTACCAGTATTCTTTACTAACGAGGCTACGCTGTGCGCCTCACTGCTGCGAGCGGTGCCGGTAACGTTTCAACCGTCGTGTGCTGTGTGTGAGCAGTGGCAGCACGGGGGGGGGGGG
>JAFBJT010109210.1:0-12500 GCA_016785325.1 Chascanopsetta lugubris
GGGGGGGGGGGGGGGCTGTCCATGTCTGTGCCTGACAGGAGCGGGGCTGCCTTTATACTGTCCAAACGGGCTGAGCCGTCACTTCTGATTAGCCCTTGTGCTGCACAGAGCCGGGGAGTCGGGGGTCTCTGGAAGCCATTACTCAGCCTGTGAGTGAGTACCCTGTCCCCTCCTCTCACCCATCAAACCCCGCCTCCGCCCCCCACCCTCCACCACCTCCCTCAACCCGCCCCCCTGGATCAACTTAATCACTCACAGCTGAGGAGGAGAGCTCGCGATGGAGGAGGGAGACGAGGCAGAGGTATGGGAGAGTGAGGAGGCGGAGCCGGCGCTCAATCAGCAACAAGTACAATTGATTTCTCTTTGTGCGCCTGAATTTTAATTCTGGCAAGTAACACACACACACTTATACACACACACACACGACAGGAAAATTTGCCCCCCAACTGTGAGCTGCCATGTTCTGTAAGAGGAAAGTCTGTCTCACAGGAGCAGGAAGTGAAGGAGTAGTCACATATACTGGCTGCCTTGTGTCACTTTTGGTACCAACACATACGCACATACACAGACACACACACACTTAGACGCACATGCACACACACATATTGGCGAATGACCAACCCTAGCTGGAGCTTGTTAAAATCAAGACTGCTGGGCCAGCTTGTCTTTGTCAGGAACTCTGATGTCACATCCAAGCTGATGGCTGGGACATTTTTCATACGTGTGTGTGTGTGTGTGTGTGTGTGTGTGTGGACTGGCAACAAGGCCATAGAACGCTGAGCAATGGTGACACACCAACCCCTGGGCCCCATGTTTTCCCATAATCCCTCTCTTCCGTTCGCAGCTCGCCATGATGGCTGCTGGGTGGGCAACAAGTCAGACGAGTGAAACCGAAGCTTTCATCCAGTATACACTAATCAGCCACGCAGACCCCAACAAACTCACTGCTAATATGCATCGGCACTAAGAACATGATTGATTCTAACTGAGCTTAGCATTTGTTGTTGTTTGATTGAAATTGAAAATTCGTCCTTTGGTCTGATTTGATCAAAGGAAACGGTGGCCCTCCGCCTCTGATCTGACCCTTTGCTGCTTGTCTCCTCTCCCCATTTCTTGCACGAACCGTCCCATCACTAAAAATGTACATTCCTGAGAAACTGCGAGGATTGTTGTTTGTGTCTCAAATACTTCTTTTTCATTTCCGGAGAGAAAAACATTTCCCTGAATATAGCAGATAACGGCCAGAGTCTGTGGTTCTCACAGGATTGTCATGATTGGGCCACAGCTGCATGCGTGTCATTTGATGACACTTCTTCAGATATTTTGCCCTCTTCTGTGATTGGTGGTCCACACTGGCTGCATGTGCAGCTGTGGAACAGCAGTACGCTTCCTGGTACAGCTGCTGTATTTCCTTACATATAAGGACATTTATATTCGCAACATTTCTGGTTTTTACTGTATGAAACCATACAACAACAGATGATTTGATTGAGTCAACAGGATATGCAAAAGGGCTTTTACTTTGAAAGAGGAAGGGACAAAAATGGATCGATATCAAGCACTTTCTTTGTCTTGTTTTTTTGTTGAGTTACGTATCTATTTATCTATTCAATCATCTTTCCTCTGCTTCTTTTGTTTCTGTTTTTTGTTCAACGATCTTAGTTTATGTATTTATCTAAGTAGAGTATGTACTCACTACATTTTGTTTAGATATCTTGTAAATATGGAAGTTAAGCCTATATATAGTTGCATGTCTGTTTACAGGCAATGATACATCAAAATAATGGTCCCAACCTCTCCAGCTGGAGCAGCCCCGTGGAAATAAACTCAACCAGTGATTTCACTCAGACTGAATACAAGCCTCAGCCACGGGAACATACAGTGAGCATGTCACACAACTCCTGCAGTTATCAGTCGCTCTCCTGTCCTGGCTTTGAGGAGCGAGGCAGAGGGTGGAGCTGGGGTGTATCAAACTACTCTTTTGTGGCTTCAATTCTAGTTTCATTTACAGTCCTAAAACAGATTTACCTTGTCTACTTCTCCCAGGGTTAGTGATACAGACTTGGTGAAAGTCTGCGCCGATGCAGCAGTGTGTAATTCGGAGGGTTATAAAACAACTCTTTCCCCTCATTTAAACAACACAATAACAATGCATGTTAATCTGCACTCACTTCCCGGTCACATGACTCCACTTCTGAACAGGACTAAAAATGTTTTCAATGCCAGCGCAAATCGATGTAGCATTTCTGGCACAAAGCTATGACCCATATTCATCTTCTGGCCATTAGCATGTTGATAGCATACCCATGAATATGTCAGAATCCTTGACTTCATTGTGTTTTTTCCAAATTAATTTCATATTTCATCTTTTGGGTCACTGGCAACAGTGTCACTGTGCTGAATGCCGTTTGATTTCATGATAAGTTCACTTTGATTCCGGTTCACTTCACAGTAGTGAGGAGGGGCCGACGTAATGCAGCTCAGGAGCCAGATAAGACGACCTGTGCGATGATGGATCGCCCCCCCCTCCTCCAACCCCTCATCCTCCACCTGCCGCCGTCCCTTCCCTTTCATCTTTGAAGTGCTGCACCCAGGTAAAAGGGAAAGATGCGCTCGGCGTGCATGCATGTGCACACCTAGTATGTGCGTGCGCACACGTAGTACGAGTGTGCGCGCACACGTGAGCGAGACACGCACCGAGAGGGAGAGAGGTGAAGGAAAACATTCCTCACCTCTCGGTGCAGGAGCACGGTTCGGCTGACAGCTTATAAAGTGTGACCACAGATCAGTTTGTTGTTCTTTGGGGGTATAATGGTTCAGCAGTCAGAGAACTGCGAGCCATAAAGCTCAGAGCTCTTGGGGAAACCAGGACGATTGAGGGGGGGGGACACCCAGAAAGATAGTGGAGCAGATAACAGGACATTGTTTATCTTCCAGGTCCAATTATTGAAAAACCGAGGCTGCATTGCCCGCTTTTATGTGTTACACTTCATTATCTTTAGTGCCGGGACACATCCTGATCCATTTAGCTTCAGAATCCATCTGCAAAGAGAAATGTGACATGGGAACGCACATCGATGTGAACAGGACAGTGAAGCCAAAATTTAAAGGTGCAGTGTGTAAGATTTGGTGACATCTAGAGGTGAAGTTGCATGTTGTATCCATCACCTCACCCTCACCCTTCGGAGCATATGGGAGAACCTATGGTAATCCCAAGTTGTCATGACAACATTACAAAAAAATGTCCCTTGTGTCCACTCTGGGCTACTGTAATAACATGACGGACCCCGTTGAGAGGACCCACTCCTCATGTAATTATACATTCATGGAATCATTTAAGGGTGTTGTTAAAATATATAACAGATTTAGGTGATTATGAAATTGTTTTGTTTCATTTCTTCTTGTTTCAAGTGACAAAAAGACTGAAAGCTTACCTTTAAAGGTATATTGTAAGAAAAATGCAAATATCAAACTCTCTTTCTCTCTCTCTCTCTCTCTCTCTCTCTCTCTCTCTCTCTGGGGGGTTAGTCGGCAGACAGGGTCCCTGGCTGCCATTTGACTCACCAGCCAATTAGTGCAGAATTTCAGCATCGTAACGAGCCTTGGGGGAATAAAGGGAGTTTGATTACAACACCTAAACCTTCCTGTCGCCCCACCCACCTGCCCACCCGTCCCCCCAAATGTCTCGCAGACAGCGAAGTCACAGCCGGCGCACAACACTCCACTCCACTCGGGTCGTGAATGAATATATGGCTGCAGTTTTTCCAGCTATCATTGCTTAGCATTTGTTTCAGCGCTATGACGAAAACTCCATCCCTCCGAACAAGAGGCTCATTGAGGGAGGCCACGGACTGAAAGTGAGAGATGGGGGAAATATACAGAGCATAAGTGTCTGCTTCTCTCCTGCGTGCCTGTTCGTGCTCAGGCCCTCATTTGGAATGCATGGCGTACAAACCATAATAAACGGCCGGGATTGAATCATTCAACAGCGCTGATTTGCTTGGCCAAACACGGGCTTGGAGTTTATTTGTCTCTGTTGTAATGAATCAGACACATGCAGGACAGCGGGCTGGACTCAAAACACAACTCAAACAAACACTGAGCTCCCACTGTTTGGAAACGTCTCCAAACAACATGGTGAAAACTGGGTGGATTGGCATCACATCCGTGCGGGCAGCGGGGTTTCCGCCTCCTTGGAGAGGATCTCAGAAAAACCTCAGAAATACGATTGGAGAGAGTGTATTTTCAGACAAGGTGGCTAATAGTAGAGCATCTCAGCTCCTCACACACACACACACACGTCACGTGGACTGGTTCCTTGGACCTGGACCAGACTCCTGTGAAGGATCATGGAGGGATGGGGGGGGGGGGGGGGGGCGGGGGGCCCCCAAAACGACCCCCCCGGGGGGGGGGGGGGGGGGGGGGGGGGGGCAGCGTGCCCCCGAAACGACTCCACCCTGGCCACCTCACATGTCATCGCGTCGCACCATAATCCCGATGTGACAGCGGCACCAAAGGGTTCTGTTGATGCTGATATTATCCTCAGCGTCAGCCTGGATCTGCCGTCAGCCCCATCCTAATACGCAGTGACAGGGGCCCCGCTGTGAGGACCCCACGCTGTCTTCTGATCAGGCAGCCAGATGGACAGCCCAGCAGCGGGAGGGAACCTGATATCAGTGTCAGCAATCAGATCTCACCCTCTGAGAGCTTGTTTTGATGTTAGTGTATGTGTTAGTGTGTGTGTGTGTGTGCGCGTGTGTGGGAGAGAGTGCATAGTGCCAAGTGATTGTTGGGAGCATATGCGCTGACGGCAGCCAGAGTGTGTGTTGAAATGAAGATTAATGAATAAGAGACCTGAAGGCAAGTGTGTGTGCGCGTGTGCGTGTGTGTATGTGTGTGTGTGTGTGTGTGTGTGTGTGTGAGTGTGCGTAGGATGTGACAAGCCTGAGGGGTCAGTGAACGTGTGTCACCAAGTGCACAAACTTCAGGACACCTATACTGACTGTATGTGTGTGTGTGTGTGCGTGTGCGGTGCGTGTGTGTCTACAAAGTTATACTGTGTCTTTTAAGTTTTCACCACCTCCTATTCCACAGCTGTGAGGCAAAGAGTGACGAGTGGAGAAGTCACAAAACAAATGAGTGTGTGTGTGTGTGTGTGTGTGTGTGTGTGTGTGTGTGTGTGTGTGGGTGGGTGCATTTGTCTCAAGTATGTGCAAATAAACACAAGATGGTGATTTGGACCTGTGCATTTGTAGCAGCCTCAACATCCGAGTGACTGACAGACCGACAGCGGGTCGTCGCTGCTCCATACATCCATCAGAACACATGCACTGATTAAAAGCCATGGATACAAGTGTGATTTACACCTGTAACTTTGCGGCGAGAGAATTAGAGCATGCATCAAAAGAAAATTACAGCTAAAAAGCGAGCTCACCGTCGCTGGCAGATGTTGGTGTAAACAAACTGTAAATCAGAATAATGCTGAATAACCCTTGAAGGGAGCGAAACTGCTCGGCAAAGGCAAACAGCTTCAGCGATAAAACTTTATCGCTCTACCACAAACGTGTTGTTGGTACAGGAGAGAAGCCGTCACGACTTGATATGGAGGGGTGACGAGTCAACGCAGGGCTTTGATCTGGTGCCACTGAACCTGACGGTGCGGCCTCAGACCTTTGAACTACGGCTGCTCCCGCCGCTGCGCGTCCTGTATGTATTTGAACTCAGTTCTATTCTGCTGCGCGTTCACCACGGGAGTGATTCACTGGGACGGATTTTAAATGTGTGCACCGCAAATAACAACCACTCCCCCCCCCACCCCCCAGAGCTCTCAGACATCTTCATTAAAGTGTCATCATAGAAAAGTGAAATGAGATGGTGACGACCTCCTGATTTTCAGACTTTTGCAGGGAAGTGAAAAACCAACTATGCCCACATTTATAGGCACATGTGATTTCGTTTTCATCTAAATGTTTGATTGAACCTCAGTGAAAAGGACATTTTAGAAAGTGAAGCGTTAAAGAAGTGACATGTTTCTTTTACCAGGGTACAAGAACAAGAACGCTAAATGCGAACACTTTGGAACTCCTCCTTAGAAGCTGTGACAAATGTAATTAATCGCTGCAAGTGACTGTCACTTCGCTGCAGCGTATGAGATTCAATTACATCTGCAAGTGCACATCTCTCACTTCTTCCAAACAGCACGAAACTCAATTTCTTTCATTTCCAAACCGATCCCACTTGATCACTGTGAAAACACCAAGGTCAAAATAAAAGCACGATATGGGAAATATGTTACGCTTGAAAAGCCACTTCTATTCGCTGCATGGGCACTTCATTAGGTACATCTGATCAACTGCGCACCAATCAGCCAATCACATGGCTCAGTGCTTTAGAGTCAGTAGACCTGGTCAAGGGGGAGGCCGGTGGCTCAGTGGTTCAAACAGTCACCTTTAGAGGCAAAGGTCACTGGTTCAAATCCCACCGGGACCCTGCTGCACACCCCAACGGCCCTCTGTGCACTGGTAGAAATGCCCCGGGACCCAGATTACTGGATAAGCGGTTGAGGATGACATGACATGACATAACATGACCTGGTCTAGATGATCTGCAGAAGTTCAAACTCGAACATGTGATTTACATAACATGGCTGTCGGTACCATTCTGGCTAATCTGAATATTTCGCGAATCCAAACTGGGCACTGTTTATTTGCCACCTGATGATTCCTTCAGCACTAAAGTTCCAAATCTCCACTCATCAGTCTGTCTTGAAGGCAGGATTCTGTGGAACAGGAAGTTTAGCTCACAGGCTGAACAACGACATCGTGTCAATGTGCACGGGAATCTCTGAGGAATCTCCCCAGCACCAGCACCATGAAAAGGTGGGGGTCAAACATGGCACTGGCAAAGTGTACCTAATAAAGTGAGCGAGGAGCATTGAAGAGGAAGAAGTACTCATACTGCCTTTATCCTGATTATATTTATGAGTGCTTGTCATGTGGATTTGAAATCCAAACGACACCAAGTGTTGACAATTACAAGACCGAAATGAGGCGCCCGCCTGTCCATCTCTGTGACGACGTGACGGCCGCGCCATGAGTTTGCGCGGCCGCCATGATTAATACCGCAGCCTCGACTAGACAGTTCATCTCGAGTGACAAAAAGACAATAAAGTGAGATGAGCAACGAAAACAAACGGGGCAACACCGGCGGACATAAATAACAAGATATCAACACTCACAGCGAGACACTGACAAAAGCCCTTTGAGGGCTGGAGTCCCGCTACCTAATTATGAGGTATTAGTCAAACTTGCACTCACACACCCCCACCCGGCCCCTCCCTCCGTGTGTGTGTGTGTGTGTGTGTGTGTGTGTGTGTGTGTGTGTGTGTGTGTGTGTGTGTGTGTGTGTGTGTGTGTGTGTGTGTGTTTGCCACACAACACTGCCTGTGCTCACTCCTCATTGATGGATATGACCGTCGGAGCAGGGGAGCGAAGGGATCCGCTCCTTTTAGCGTCCGATGGCTCTATTGAGAGGGAAGCTATGGGAATGCGAGACCCCTCCCCCCCACCCTGCCTTTCTGCCCGTCCGGTCGAGCAGAACAAATCGGAAGTCCACAGCGACACAAGAGAGAGCCGGGACTACAGCCGAGGCTCTGGTTCTCCTCGGCTCCGGCGGCACGTCAACACCTCAGGTGCGGTTTGTTCTAAAGGTGTAAAAAATAAATCACTTTCAGCGCCAGTCAGTCAGATTCAGCCGTTATTGTTTTCATCACTCACTCCTTTAAACCTCCTCTTTTTCCCCACAGATCATTTATCTGTTGCCACCATTTGTCTTTCCCGGGCCGTTTTTTGTCACTTTGCGTCTTTATTCATTTGTCCGCCCTTCGCTCCATCTGTCAATCCGTCCATTCATCTGCCGGCATCTGTCATTTCTCTTGTCACTTAAATCATCCGTCTCTCAGACCATCCGTCTTTCAGGACGCACTCTCCGAGGCTTCTCCTCGCGTCCCTTATCTGTCTGTACCGCCTTTTGTGCAGCGGCGGTACGCTGATGCGGCGGCCGCGGCTGTGATCTCCACTCCTCGGTGCTGAGCGACGGTGACGGATGCCGCGTCGGAGAACAGCTCTATGAACTGGGTGTGAGGCCACACACACACACACACACACACACACACACACACACACACACACACACACACACACACACACACACACACAAACACAGAGACCTGTGGGCCTCACCACGCATAAACACACAAAGGGGCACACACTTGTTTCCCATGACCTTGTGTTCTTGTTTTCAACCTCACATGCCAGGTGAGGCATCGCTGAATCACTGGACAGGTGAGCTAAATGAATGGGGAAGATGAATTGGTATGTGCGTGTGTGTGTGTGTGTGTCCATACATATCAGTTTGACAGGAGGTTGGCAGCAATGGGGCCTCTTGGTCTTTCTCTTTAGCAAGTGAGTGAAATACAGGCCTGGTTGTCAAGGTGACAGGCCCCGACAGCACCCTCACACACCCACACACACACAAACACACACACACACACACACATACACACACGTAGAGTGAAACCAGAGCAGAATCTTAAGCTTCATCAGAACTCAGCTTTGGGCCCCTTTCACTCTCCTGGCTCTAGCAAGGTCAGAGTTTCAACTGGAAAAGGTCCTAAAAGGCAAAACACACACTTTTTTCATACTCACTCCCTTTTCATTTGCATATCTCCTGCCAGCGTGTTCATACTTGGGGCCAGCTCCTTGTCGTGGCTCGAAGCTCGACCCCTCTCATGCTGGGGCAGGTTCGCGGCTCTCAGACGACACTCAGGTGTGTTTGGATTTGCCTGTGAAGAGAAAGCGGGCGGTGCAGTTTCAACATTTGCCCAGGTGAAGGCCAGGTGTGGACAGACGAGAGAGCTAAGCGAGGAAGCGCACGTCCAGTCGGGTGGAGGGGAGAGGAGACATGGGGGAGTGACAGAGGACGCAAATGTTTTTGTTTCTCTTTCATTTCTGTGTCCTCAGCTGTCAATCGGTGCTCTTTGTCTTTGCTTCCTTGATCTCTGGTTTTACCTTTGGTTCGTCTGTGTGTTTGACAGCTGAGAGGTCTGCCACCATGCTGGACCTATCAAAGCCTGTCACAACCCTCTTCCTGCCCCTTTGGGTATGCACACACACACACACACACACACACACGAACGCACGTGTACACGCACACGCACACACACACACACACACACACACACACATACACAGGCGCAAACAAGTAGAGACTGAGGAAGATGAAGATATAGAATTTGTGTCAGTAACCACTTCATTTTACTTACAGCAGTACCTAATGTTATTATTGTTGTTGCTGTTATGTTGACTTATTTATTATTATTATTATTATTATTGTTGCTGTCATTGATGTTTGTTATTATTGTTCATGGTCTCCCTCTTTCTCTCTCCCTCTCTTTCTCGCTCTCTATCTCTCTCTCTCTCTCTCGCTCTCTCTCTCTCTCTCGCTCTCTCTCTCTCACTCTGCAGTCTCTAATGTCTGCTTCATTTAAAGGTCTTGCCCTACTGGGAACTACCTTGAGAAACCTTGTGTCGTGATTTGATGCAGTGACCTGACTTTGTCACTGTCACGCGAGACACAGTTCTGACCGTGCACGCCCAGCTGTCACATGAACAGATGTTTCATGCATCCACCTCTGACCACCTCCTCTTCCTCTGCTGACCCCAGAAAGCCTCCTGATATGGTTTCTCTGTGGAATAAGTGCAGAGCTCACACCGTTATGAGTCTAGTGTGTCCATGTTGTACTTCTGGTGTAATCCTGTCAGACTGCGGAGCGAAAGCAGACAGAAACAGAACCTCCCTAAGCGATTCCTCCACGTCCGCTGTCATCCCCTCTCCCTCTGCTGATATCGGTCACGGACAAAATGAAATGAAATCCCTCGTCACTCCGTGTACTCTCCATCATCCCATCGTCCCTCAGCCTCCTCGGATTGTGATGTGATGCAGATGCATCACCAGATCTGACACAGATACCCCATAATACAACAAACACAATCAGTCCAGGATGCAATAAACTGTATATCAGCAAATCTCTTGCTTGCAGAATAATTGATGACATCATAAACAGTTTGGGTATAAAGAGCAGCCGATGTGCTGTGACTGATGGCCGGCCACTTTATTTCCAGCCCCGCACCTTCTTTCATTCTCCACATGCATGACACGCCGATACATGTATTTCTAGTTCGCAGTCCCTATGTTAACAAACAGCGTCTGAATAGCTAAAGGTCACCCGGGTCCCAGAGGGCGACGCCTGTTGGCCTGTGGGGAATCAGCTGATGGAGAGAATCCTTCATTAATCTGAGCTCCCTGACAAGTGTCTGTCAACAGCTGAGGGGGATTTCCACACTTTCAGTCTCAGAGAACAAACCCATTCATTAGCACTGGGCATAAATCCTCCTGTGGTATCTCTCATCAGCGCCTGGCTCCGCGCTGAGTGTCCCCGAATCAAGTCGAGCATTTCCACGTCTGTGTTTGAACTGTGCGCTCATTAGCAACGTGACGGCAGATGAACACAATGTGGCCCAGGAGGAGGAGGAGGAGGGGGAGGGGGAGGAGCGGCTCGCCCTCTAACCATGAATGTGGTGACTCAATCCCCAGGTCATCCAGTCCAAAAACACTGAGGCTAAACAACCGTGGCCGCACTCGAGCTTTGACGAGCAGAGCCGAACCTCTGTGGGAAGTGATGGTGGGCTGTGGCAACATGGCTGCAAGCCAAGCTGAAGAAAATGTTCAACTTCGCAGATTTATTTACGTGAAAATGATCTTCAACCTGAGATAGTACAGAATAACACATGACAAGTTAGATAAACAACAAAAAAAACGACCAGTAGGTGGCGACGCTAGAGAGCTAGCGATTCCCTTCACACTCAACTCGCTACATTTGAATGTGGTCGGCGTCAAACTGTCATTTTGCCACGATCAATTAGCAAATTAAAAAAAAACAAAGTGAGAAATAGCGAGAATTATTTTGCATTTATATTTTCAGGGCATCATTGCCACCGACTGTTAAGGAGTTTTAATAGACGGCTCACTAATGCATGAGAAATCCTCTTCAAAATAAAAGCACAGGATGAGAATCACTGTGATAGAGAAAACTGCATAGATCAATAAAAGTAATGAATTAATGTAAATAAACATGATCATAAATCCATGAGAATGTCAGCTTGCAATTGTTTTGTCATATCTTTAGACAGGCCCAAATCTTACACATGGCACCTTTAATGGTACGTAACAGAAAACGATGACACATGTGAATGTGACTGTATAACGTGGAGCTTTGATCATAAGAAGTCGCACACACTGACGCTCACACCTACAGGTGTACGATCATCTTTCAAGTGTCTTTATACCCGAGCATGAAAACACGTGACCGTCTGCACAGTCAACGAACGTCCACGTTGACAGTGACAGAGAATGGTTGACGCACAAAAGCTCCAAGCTGCCGCTGTTGACACGTACGAGAGGGCAGACGCTGACATGCTTAACACAGCAGCCGACGACAGGCGAGTACGAGTTAATCTCGTTGATATTGTTGTGTCTGTGCCGACTCGGTCCGCCCGTCACTTCAGCTCACAATTGTTTTCACAGAGCTGAGAAATCCAGACGCCTGCTACGGCTGAGAAATGATGCTGATCAGCGAGAATGAGCCTCGACAGTAAAATCGGAGGGGCCATAAAAGTCTGCGGGCGGGTTCGTCACAATGAGTGACCTCTCCCACACAATACGTAATAATTCCATCCACAGCTGAATCAAAGTTTTAATGAGAGTGACTGTTGGTGAAGTGAAAGCAGATGTGAGGAACATGGACGCCACTGAGACTTCAAATCAGAAACAGTGACTTATTACTCATTTGAGCACAGCACATTCAGAGTGAGTTATAAAACAGTGACTCTTTGTGTGACCGCGGAGCACTTAGTGTGTATACACGCGTGCACACACGCGCACACACACACACACACACACACACACACACACATACACACACACACACACACCTCTAACAATAGTTTTCTGTCAAAGTGTTTTTTTTGGGATGAAAATTCTGAAACCAGATCTGAAAAAGAAATCACATGATTTTACACCACATGATAAATATGTGTCTATTAATTCATGAAGTGCATGTGTTCATATTTGTACTGTGCATGTATGCATGTCACATGATAAAAGTTATTCTACACCCTCACTTGTATGTTTACATTTGAAAAATGAACCAACCTCACTCTGGATATGTCTGATGCCTGCTAGTGCTCAGAGTTTGAAACTATGTTTACATCATTGAAAAGCTGCTGGTGCCGTCACAGGTGTGTGAGTCACTTCAGTATGTGAATGAAAGTGAATTTTTTGCCATCCACCTATTCACACGAACATTCAAACGCTTGTCTTGTCTTGCCCAAGTAAACTTTGCCATGCAGACTGGCGAATTGGAAGGGGTATGAATCAAACCA
>JAFBJT010109210.1:16838-27603 GCA_016785325.1 Chascanopsetta lugubris
CCCTGCCACAAAGGGTGGATGGGAAAGTGAATTCCACATGGCCACAATCCTTTAGAAGTAATTTGTAATAAATGACATCATTTAGAATGATATATTATATTTGCACTAGATTAAAAGTAGATAAATGTTGTTGAAATCCTGCAAAATATTAAAACTAGAAGAGGGTGAAATTATTGACATTTCTATAGCTAGAGTTGTAATATGTCAAATGTTTATGTTTTTATAGCTGTCCAATCGCCTGGGTGTGAATGAGCCCTGATATTTATGTATACCAGGGCTATAAAAACATGGCAGCCACCATAGACAGGACCCACTCCTGATGTACATATACATTAAAAAGCTAAATTAAGGATGATGGGGGGAAATGTATAAATTTAGGTGCAATATGCAACTTCACCACCAGATACAACTGAGTTGTAAAAAACAAAACATATTTTTATAGAGGGGATATAAACTTGTGAAAAGATTTTCATTGAACGCCTCAGGTATATTTTTATCTGACACTATTTTTGAATAATTAAATCAATAATCACATAATTGAGATCTTTCAAAACTGGCCTTGGAAGAAAGAGGTTGCATGTATCTATACTGACAGTTTTCCAACAAATTATTACAGCATGATGACTTTAGGCTCTGTATTTATGGAAGTTAAAGCCTCAGAGGTTGAAAGCTTCCTGGAAATGAAACATGAGCGTGGCTGCTGTAACAGTCCATGTTAAGTGCCTGCTCGTCACTATTTGTATTTAAGCAGTTTCTCTTTGTTTGAGTACAGGATTTTCAGACGGCTGTTTGTATCTGATTCAATTATCGCCGTTGTTTGTTTCCTCAACATTTATGAACGTACGCTCTCGTAATCCCAGGCCACACAGTTAAACTTCACTTCAGAGTGGTTTCATTTAGCCTCGCCGCTGCTGCTGCGTAAACTACAAACAAATCTCAATTGCAAAATTGTATTTTGAAAAGGTGTTGAAAAGAAAGAAAAGATCTTCTCTTTAATACGTGTAATCTAATACTGTTTTCAGGCTTTACTCCATTTTACATGGCGTATATTTATTCTATTCAAGCCGTTTCTTTGAAGTGGCCGTTTCTGTATGTTTGGTTACGGTCAGGACAAATCAACACCGTTAGTATTTAAAGAAAAATAAGAACTTAACTTTAATGTAATCTAAGGAAATGCACGTGTAACACTTATTCAGTACTGCAACTTCCAAAAGCTTCAAAAGAGAGAGACAACTGCTTTCGATTTAGAGACGAACCCTAATATGCACCAAATGGCTCAATGTTGATTTAAAGGTGCAGTGTGTGAGATTTAGGTCATTTTTTCCAAAAATATTACAAAACAATTACATACTGACATTTTCATGAATTTATAATCACCTAAATGTATTGTTAATTTTCCCATTACCCTTAAATGAGCTCATTAATATATATTTACATGAGGAGGGGGTCCTCTCTCCTCGCCATGTTTTTACAGTAGCTCAGAGTGGACATCTTTTGAGTTGTAATCAGAACTGAAGTCTAACCATAGGTTCTCCTGCATGCTCAGAAGGGTGAGGGTGAGGTGATGGACACAACATGCAACTTCACCACTAGATGTCACCAAATCATACACGCTGCACCTTTAACACATTTTCAAATATGTGCGATGCCAACAAAGACCTCATTCTCCTGTAGACATCCGTGCAGTTGAACAGTGGCTTTAGAGATGTTGTTGTTTTGCTTTGTGGTACGTCTCCCTTCCCACATTCCTCCTGGTGCCTTGATCAATACAAAGCAGTAAATAAATCAGGGCAGCACATGCCTCCCATCCCTGAGTCTCACGAATTCAATTAGTGATAATCATTACGGAGGTCAGCTCCTGGAGAGGAATAGATTCATTTGGTTCCATGTCTCCCTGTGGCAAATCGGAAATATGCTCAAAATGTGTTTTTTGTTGTTGTGCATGCATGTTTGTGTCTGCAATGCTTTAGGCCCTTTGCAGGGTTCAGCTGCGTGGCATAGGGAAGAGGCGGGGCCATGTGGGTGTCTCAGGCGACCTTTGACCCTCCCCCAACCCTCCGAGCTGCGGCCAAACTGGTCATCGGAGAGACGGCCCCCAAAGGTCACGGAGGAAACGCGGAGGGAGCGAGAGCCCGCAACTTCAGAGCGAGCCCAGTTTATACTATTTACAAAACCATTAAGTCTTATGATCCAACAACAGCAGCCAAGTGAAAGATGCTTATTTTTTATTGACACCAGCAAGTCGAGGATTTATGTGGCGCGACTTTCAGAGTCCAAGGATCATGAAAGTCACTCGACAGATAAACGTCCGTGTAAACATTCAAACTTAAGAAGGAGAAAAGTAAACAGCAGCGTGTCAGGGACTGTTTCCCTCCACCCAAACAGCAGGAGTTCCTAAACATTGCTCCACGTGAAATAAAGTCTTAATGATGAAGTAAATATCAACAAAAACTCCTGTAATGATATTTACAGAGACTCGTGATTTCATGATTTATCTGGTTTATAGTGTTTTACTTTTAGAGATTGATTAAACTGCTTGAACTATTTTTCAATGAAACATTTATTTTCCCGTTGTCCATATTCTGATATTCTCTGCGCACTTGAACGCACCCTTAACTCAAATATAATGTTTTTCTTTTTATATAAGGAAAATAAATAATTTGCTGGGGAATTTTTTTAGTGCAACACACACACACACACTCATATCCTAGGGCCCCTCTTCCTCCCCCTCTCTCCCTCATCAAGGGTCATTTGCTCAGTTTCCTGACTCCCTCTCCTGCACCTCATCTCCTTCTCCGATTGGTCTGTCAATGCTGAAAGTTGATTGGCCAGTGCTCACTGCTCCTCCCTTTGTTAACAGTGGTCGAAAAAAACACCTCCCTCTTTTCCTGGGACACTCCTCTTCTTTTTCTCCTCCTCCTCTCCAATGCTCCTCCCCCACCCTCTGCAAACAGTGATGGGTTACAGCGCCATCTGGTGGACTGCTCCCTTCCCATAGTGCTGACCATGCTCCTGGACGACTTGTAGTTTTGCATTCAGTTGAACAAAATAGATGTAAATAAGAGATCAGCTCATCCTAAGAACTTATATGACCAATAAACAAATGTGTAAACTCTCACCACTTGTTCATGTTAACTGAGACTGCCACCTTGTGGCTCCAAAACAAAACTACCAAGCTGATGGTGAGCCACATGAACAAAAGATTAAATGAAAATGTATGTGATTCTCATCTACATTTAATTTTGATTCTTAATAATCAAAGGCCAGAAACTGTGTCACGTTCTGGATTAGGTGTATTTGTACAAATACTAAGTCAAACTTTTTCACAACTTACAAAACCAAAGAAAAATGTTTGAGCCATCAACTTCAAAATGTCAATTGAAAAACATAAGTATTATATATGTGTGTGTGTCTGTGTATGTGTGTGTGTGTGTGTGTATGTCATGTCATCTTCAACCATTTATCCAGTATTTATTTTTATATATATATAATCCCCAGGGAGGTAATCTATACATGGAGAAGAAGGCAAGAGATGGTTAAAAGGTGTACAGCTAGAATAGAGAATCCCTGCAATGAGACAAAAATGAGAAACTGAATATTTTCTAAATAGAAATAAAAGAGAATATATGAATGCACGCACACAATAAAGGGAGTAAATATAGTGAGAATATATAAATGACATCCATGTATCTTATGTACATCCAAACTTTTTCCAATACACTGTCACTGCGTTTCCTTCAGCTGAGGCTTGAGTTCAACACAATATAACTGTTACGACACTAAAAATAAAAACGTCCTTGTTGGGGTTTTATCCAAAAAGCTTCGAAGTGGGGTTGGAGACTCTAAGAACCGTGCGGCCAGAGTCAATTCAAACTAAGATTGACGTCTTGAATAGTAACTGTGGGTTTGGGACTGACTGAGAACAGCTGACAGGAGATTTGGAAACAGAAACACACACATTGTTGGTTTTCGTCTGTGCTGTATATTTTGTGCCGATTGCAGAAGAAGTACAGAAGAATATTTCCAGCTTGGTCTCATCCTGTTTTTCTACACTTTTACTACCTGCCGTCCGAGGGAAACCCACCCGAGATAGATTATGGCCTTCTCCTGAGCAGATTTCAGTTTGGAAGCTGTCACATTCTGCTTACAGACAGACCGCCCCACCCCTCGCCCCCCTCCGCACGTGTGTCAGGTTAAATACTTCAACATAAAACTTACATCCATTGGATGTGGTCATACCAGATCCCTGGAGCCATCATCGTCATCTTCATCATCATCATCAGCAGCAGCCACAATCACAAACAACTCACAGTTGCATTGAGCACATGAGCAGCACTACAGCACGAGCCTGTCTGTCTGTCCGTATGTCTGTCTGTCTGTCTGTCTGTCTGCCCGGCGTCATGGTGTCTTCCCATACATCATAACGCGGCGATTCCCCCCGAAATGGATTTGATCATTGATAAAACTATAACCCGTCAAGGGGCTGTGATGAATGTGTCTCCTCGCTGAGTGTACGGGCATGTAAAGTGTTGTGATGATGACCCGACTGAATGTCTAAGTGAGGGGGAAGATAAAACTGGACATAAATCTGCTCAACAGGGGGATAACAGCGTGTTCCCACAAATCATCCCGGGAATCTGAGGGTGTCCCTGCGTGCAGTCGTGGCGAGGAATTCTGGGCACGCCGCCAGATCCCAGACACAAAGAGGAGATGAGGATCAACGGTGTCGCCGTCGACTCTTTGGGCTGCGCTTCCTGTTTCTGTCCCCTTTCCTCTCGTCTTCAGATCTTTTGCGTTTGTTTTTCGCCTCTTGATTGGTTTTCCTGGACTAACCCCAGAAATAAACGATGCCGTGGACAGATAAGCGTCTCAGGAAGAGCCGACTTGCCCCGGTGCTTACGAAAAAGAGACCATACGAGACTATTACAAGACATGGATGTGCCGCTGTTCCAAAACGCATTATTATTTATGGAAGGCTGCTGGGTATTAAATCAAACGTGCAGGGCCGTATTTCAGTCAAGAAGACACCATCTGTTTTCAGGCTACGTGGGGAGGAATGGAGGAGGGGAGAGAGCCAGGAGGAGGCCAAAAGCAGCAGAGTGGGGAGATGAAAAGGCCGCCGGGGTGGTGAGCGATGCACATTAAAAACATTAAGCACCAGAGACTTACACTGGCAGAGAACAAGGTCTTTGCGGGAGTGCTCGGAGCGCTCGCCGGGAGAACAAAGGGAGAGCTCGAAGTACAGGGAAGCCTGATGCGGATAAGGCTCGGGATAAGTGTCGGAGACAGGCTCGTAAATCCCGGAGCCCATAGTCGGCGAGCTGGAGAGGCCGGGGTCAGCGAGGGAGAGCACAAAGAGACAGGCTGCAGAAAGGTGGGAGGTGATTGCGCGGGAAGATAGAGTGAAACCATAACCAGAAAAAAAAAACCACATCTTAAGGTTAATACTGAATACCCAAACCAGATGCATTCTGGGTTGCGTGCTCCTGAGGCAAAAGCCCGGACGCGGCAACATGGCAAATGGCCACGATGTCAGGGTCAGGAGGCGTGGATCAAATTAAAGTTCCCGCAGGGTTGTCACCGTCACCCTGTGCCTCGCACCGAGCATTCTTCACATTCTGTCCGCGCCGGAATGCAAATTAGTCATGTGCGAATGCAAATGCACCTTTGGAACGGGAAAGATGGCTGACGTCGGCGCCACGCCTCTGCGGCGAATACTTGCCCGAGCCGAGTGTCCGATCGTTGCTCGACATGGGAGCGAACGATGGTCTGGGATGTGTGCTATGTCATGGATTTGGACTTGAATTAAACTTTAAACACACAAAAACAAAAGACAGGATGTGACCACATTTTTCCTATTTTCACATGCGTGTCACCCCTGCTCTACACAAGGCGCCGTTTCAAAAGACATCAAAAATGTGCATGCTGCCCCGCCCACTCCTGGTGTGTTCCATGTACCTGTTGTATCATATCCTCCGAGGCTACATGGAGGAGTTCCACCTGGTCTGATATATCACCACTTCGCTCAGACTGGGTGTCACGGGGCGGAAAAAGGGGAGAAATTAAAAGTTGAAAGATTCAGGTGTTTACTGGATGGTCTAATTATGGTGCCGCTTCAAAGGGAATGAATGAGAGCGAGTGTTTGTGAAGATTAACTGTTCACACTCTGAGTGACAGAATAATTGGGCCTTATTCTGCTTCGTCTTGCTGGCTCTTTTGTAAATTGTGCTGTGTTTGGTCTTTTGAAGGATTTACTGAGCCACAGAGACGCCTACAGCTAAAAATAGTTTCACACACTATGGGAGTTTTGTTACAAATGTTGTGCAACCGAGGTTTTAGACACGTGTCTATAAGATAATGTTTTCAAAGGAATAAAAGGTACAGTGTGTAAGATAAAGTTGAAATCATTATCGAGGGGCAAAAATAGAATTTTGAGAAATTGACATTTGAATATGAATATGTAATTAACGATGTAAGAACTGCAGTTTTCCATCCCATAGAAGAGGGGAGTGAAAGTCATTTTAGTTCTGGGGCCACATGCGGCCCAATTTGGGCCAGACCAGTGAAATCACAGACAACAACAACTCCACTATGTTTTAGTGCAAAAAAGAATATTCTGAAAATGTTCACATTTAATGAACTATTCTTTTACAAAACATTATAAACAACCTCCTGCCTGAATCGTCTGCTTGCAACGACTTTTAATCTTATTGAAAAATTCCAGTTAAGTCCTCTCTGTAACTTTCACACTTTGCAAAGTCATCTGGGCCGGATCGGACCCTCTGGTGGGCCGGTCTTGGCCTGCGACCCCTGCCATAGAATGAGCCTTTAAATGTAAGTTCACAGTGGGAGTGGGTCATCCTGTGACTTTGCTTAAAGTGAGAGAACAACAGATTCATCATGAGGTGGTGTCCACTCATGTGTCTGGTACATCTGTCCCTCATATGTAGCAGTGGGCAGAATTAGATTGATTTTACTGACCTGCACTTACTATGCTGGGCCACGGGGGGGGGGGGGGCGGTGCCGGGGTCTGTGCCACTTGGAATTGGTGAGTTGGGGAGAAGAAGAGGAGAGGAAGGATGTGTGTGTTTTGATGAAGAGTCTGGAGGTTGATGAAGTGGCGTTATGCTATGATTGGATACAAAATGATTTTTCTGTTGTTTTTTTAAGTTATTTAGAATTTTATGAGGAAGAATTGAAGTCTTTGCAATTCCTAGCAGTCGAGTGCGGCAGGGAAAGAATATTTTTGTTGCCATCCCAGCAGCTCACATCACAGTGGTCCCCTCAGCAAAACGCCAGTGGGAAGTTTGCATTGCATTTCCAAGGACTACAGGAAATTCAACAAACACATGCTCATGTTATATTGGGCACGGTCATCTTCACAAACTGATCGAAGTAAACGGTTAAAACAAGGGCAACTGTATTACTGTTCGATGAGGCCCATCATCACCATCACAAAACATAGTGCACTGACGTATGAGTCCCAACAGGCTTTTATACCCAACAAACAATGAACAAAACAACAGTTCAGGGTCATTGGTCAGTATCAACCAAAGCTGAAACACGTGTAGACTCTGAGATGAGGGGAAGCGGAAGTCTTAGTGCCCTCAACGCATTCTCTCCTACAGCTCTTCACCCTGACGCACTAACATTCCTGACTGAGCTTCACATCTGATCGACACGGCCCAACCGCCTCGGCCCAGGTGTGAACCGGACTCAAACTGAACGACCCGTGCCTGTATTTTCGGATTCAATCCTGCGGCGCTGTGCCATAACTGCACATCAAATCCAACGTCACCCATAAGCACATTAAAGTATCAGCTACACCGCCTCGGTCCATGAATACACTCTCAGGCCTTCAAGAGTTACTGGATCATTAGTGTAGGAAAGTCATTCATCCCTAATTGGCATGAAACCCCCTGGATTTAATGAGCACGTGTGTTCACATAACATTTCTCCTACATGGTAAAGATGAATGGTGCATGACGTCATTCACGTTTCTGTAGTGTCCTTATGGTATATCTCACTTTCACCGCTCACTATTCTCAATGATCATGCATTCATTCATTCGTTCATTTATTCACTCGTTCATTCAAAAGCCTAATTAGCACTTGAATACATTTGTCGCAAATATTCTTTAGAGCCTGGTGATTACAGAGTCACGAATTTGCGCCATGTGAATTAAGCTGGAGGTGTTGTAAATTCTGGTTCGTGCACATGGTGTGCGTGTGTGTGTGTGTGTGTGTGTGTGTGTGTGTGTGTGTGTGTGTGTGTGTGTGTGTGTGTGTGTGTGTGTGTAGCTGTGACAGTGCTGGTGACGTATGAGTTGAGGGGATCTTTAATAGCGGGGAACGCGGTGATCAGTGGGAAATGAGGGATGGGTTTGCTGTTAACATGGTGACCACAGTGTTTCTGACAGCGCTCCTGATGCTGGGGGGCCTCGGTGGGGCAACAGCGTCTGACCAGCAGGTCAACAGGAAATCTATCCTCTGTGATGAGACACCACTGAGTGGTGAGAATGGAAGACACACGGTGAGGAGACTGCCACACCCACAGGTAAGAATCATATTGTATGAATATACATACACACACACACACCACACACACACACACACACATATACATGTATATCAACAGTTGATCTCGTTTTTCATGTGTAAAATGTAAACAAACTTGGATCAATGCCTGAAAACCACAGTGTGTACATGTGTTTGATGACACACTCATTAAACCTCTTATAGACGTTCTAAGAGCTAACTCTTCCACAGAAACGTGAGGTTGATGTTGGTGGAGACACTGACTCTGAAAGAGTCAAATTTACAAAACCATGGCATCAGTATCTCATTCACCATTCCATTGGCTGCAGTTGCTGTTTCAGAAAGGGATAATAAAACTTAAAAGGCCATTTAGTCCATTTAAATTGTTGTTTTAGTCAGATCTCATTTTGAGGAAAAAATGGTTTCATAGACTTACCTTCACTTGTAAATATCCGTGACTCCTTTTCGTTTCAACATGTTGACGTTTTGAAACGTAATCCTCCGAGTCACGCGGTGCACGCCAGAAAAGTAAACTACCTGCCGACACCATTTTTTTTCATGTTGCGTTCTCGTGCATTATTTCTTCTTCCCTGCATCATGAGAACAGCAGCAACAAGTACCTGTGTGCTCACGTGCGCCCCCAGCGAGTCAGGGTATTGTTTGTCTCCCCTGGTACATTTTCCCTGCGGCTTTATGTTAAACCAGTACGAAGACACGCTGTGTAAACACACACAATATACATAAGACTCTGGAAAGTCTTAGCGTGTAATAAAAGTATTGGCGAAAATTATATTGGCGACATAGAGAGAGACAGCACCAAGAATGATCGAAATTATGTGGAAAATAAATGTATTGCACAGATCAGTGGACACATATCAACATTTATTTCCTTTTTACTCTTAATAGTTTGTTACTTTTCCTGAACTGAGGCTCTGCTTCCCCTGACCACTGCTGTCACCTACACTGGACATGGGACTTTTAAAGTGAACCTCAGCATAACTGACTGAAAGTGACAGCTTTACAACACAAACTGGGAACAATCACAATGCCAACTCTTCAGTATAAATAATTGTATCGACAGCTTGTCACCTCAGTACCATTCATATTCAATGAGTCCAGTTAAATCTGCACAAAGTACTGAATTCTTCATCCACTCAACTCTCGTCAACTGACGTACTTGCTGTAGTACCTGTAAATGACCACTAGAGGGAGCTGAATATCTTGCAACTACAGGCCTGAGATGAGAGAAGAAAATATAAGACTGTGCATAATCAAAGACTTGTTCCCCTCTCACCTCAGGGCCCAGCTGTGGATAGGTGTAGCAGACTGACAGCCAATCAGATTGCAGCATCTGTGTTTGCTCTCCTGCTGATTGACAGCCAATCAGATTGCAGTATCTCCATGCTGCTTCATCAGTTTAGATTATTCATGGAATGTATTGATGTAATTCACAATTGTGTCATTTCTATTTGTTTTTGAAAATGATATGTGATTTGACCTGAATTTGATGTCACATGATACACAACATAATTAGTTTATTGCATATGTTTTATAATATGTGTGTGTGTGTGTATATAGATAGATAGATAGATAGATAGATATAGATATAGATATATAGATATATAGATATGTATTCATTTGTGTTTGTGTGTATATGAAATAGTATATTTTCATTTTTGTGTGTGTATGGCTTCTATATGTATGTCTGTATGTGTGGGTCTATTGTGTGTGTGTGTCTATGTTCATTTCTATATGTGTGTCTCTATGTGTGTGTGTGTGTGTGTCTATGTGCATTTCTATATGTGTGTCTCTATGTGTGTGTGTGTGTGTGTGTGTCTATGTGCATTTCTATATGTGTGTCTATGTGTGTGTGTGTGTGTGTGTCTGTCTGTCTGTGTCTGTAAGTGTGTCTCTGTGTCTTTGTATGTGTCTATGTCTGTGTGTGTCTTTGTGTTTGTCTATATATGTCAGTGTTTCATATATTGTGTGACTTTGTGTGTCCTTTATATGTGTGTCTGAGTGTGTCTATGTGTGTATCTATGTGTGTTTATATGTGTGTCTGTGTCTATGTGTGCATCTGTGTGTCTGTATGTGTGTATCTGAGTGTGTATGTATGTGTGTCTGTGTCTATGTGTGTATCTATGTGTGTATCTATGTGTGTCTATATGTGTGTCTATGTCTGTGTATCTGAGTGTGTCTGTATGTGTGTATGGGTGTGTCTAAGTGTG
>JAFBJT010109211.1:10263-30834 GCA_016785325.1 Chascanopsetta lugubris
TCAAAACCATTTCACCTAAATCTTACACACTGTACCTTTGAAAGTAGAATTCACTTTAAAAAAGCATATTGTGTGTGTGTGTGTGTGTGTGTGTGTGTGTGTGTGTGTGTGTGTGTGTTTTTTTATGTGTGTGTGTGTGTGTGTGTGTGTGTGTGTGTGTGTGTGTGTGTGTGTGTGTGTGTGTTCAGGGTCTGTTTCTGCGTCATAAGCACTCCGCTTGGCTTGACTTTAAATGAAGATGCTGAAGCCATACTTATAGTCTCTTCAGGGCAAGGAGTGCCAACCATGAGACTAATTTAATCTCTGCCACTCAGCAATAATACATCTACCCCCCCAACACAATTTATTCACGCACACACTCATCCCCTGTCAGACACATGAAAACTTCAAACAGTTCAGGAATAAGTGCCCACACCTCAGTCAGGTGGATTTCCTATGTCTAAAGAACAGGATGAACCGTTCATACTCTGCGTAATTACTTTTCTGTCAGCTGCCATTAACAATGGTGCACTTTGGAAAAATCCACTCAAACACACATTTTAATCACATAAAGATTGAAAATGGTGGACATCCTGCACTAATTAGATTGCCAACCACTCATAGATGTTAGAAGTTCTAAGTCCACCACAGCATGACCAGATCCAAGTGTACGTCCCTAACATTAATTCGAGTTTTCCTCCTGATCCAGAGACACTCTAAAGCAGGGGTGTCAAAGTCATTGTAGTTCAGGGGCCACATGCGGCAAAAATAACCAATTAACAACAACTTCAAATGCTTCCCATTGTTTTAGTAGAATAAAGTGCAAGCACAGTCTCAAGTACAGAATCGAATGAAAATGTCTCTTCTTAATATTACCACCTTGATTGGATCCTGTGTCGGGCCGGTTCTGGCCCACGGGCCGTATGTTTGACACCCCGCTCTAAAATCATAGATGCTGGAATCAATCATAGATTAGGAGTTCAAGGAAAAGCCCTGTGCTTAGAGGTAAATATATAATGGAAGCCTCTACGTGCAGAGTTGCAGACTTGCTACATGTTAACAGGACGACTCAGCTGTGACTTCACTGCTACACTGGAAGAGATGTTGTGGAAGGAAATCCTATGGTTTTAACCAGGGTTTAAACCTGATTTCGAAAAGGAAGTTCAGGCTCAAATGAAAGCTGCTCTCCTTATTATAATGACAGACAACCGTTAGAATGAAATCGGTGACAACTAAGTGAAACTGTGTGCAATCCCAGCATGTCTGCAAGGCATAACCCCTGACAGCTGCTTCCACTCTCAGCTCCTTCAAGCACACGACTCTATTTACAGCCAGGTAGATCACCGCAACCTCCACGTCCTTATTGCATTACTCAATCAGCATATTTACGCTTATTGCGGCCAGTGGAAATGATATACGTTCGGTGGTCTGCCACGTCAAATCGCTGTTTCACTTGATTTCATGGTTGTGCTGAAGTGGAACCGCTAATGTTTCCCCCTGCCAGCCTCCTCCCACCTTCCAAATAACATTTTAACGAGGTTTACCAGCCAGACCAGCGGAGGCCCAGCAATTTTCCCAAAATTTTTGGTCCACTGAAAAAAACCTCAAACATAAATCAAGATCAGCACATAAATCCGTGTGGGTGAGAGTTAAGCGTGTTTGGGAACACGGAGCAGACACCAGCGTGCAGACTGCAGCACAGACCAGACCTCAGTGAAGTACAGAATGTAAATAAATCAGCCGTCGGCAGTTCCTGAGGGATACCAAGGGCCAATAAGGACTTTTTAAAGTAATACTTACAGTTGGGTACAGTTACCCATTAAGCCTGAAATGCTGCTATAAGATGTGTGCAGGTCCCTTCACCTCTGCAATAGATTTTCATCGTAAGCATCAGTCATCCAAAATACAATGCTTCTTTATTGCACGATGTTGCTTCTGAATGCTCAGTATTTGAGATAGAAATATATACTCTGCATACACATGAATTAGTAGATTACAGAGTGTCAAATGTGTTACGTATTTATTTTATTCTTAAAAAAGATAAGTACATCAATATGGGATAATGTTAACAAAGCCCAGATTTGTTTCTATCTTCTCTTTTTAGATCCAATATATGGATGTGATTTTCTTTTTGTCTGGTGCACAACCTGTGCATTAAGGTGAGGGCATGTTAGGATTAGCTATACTTTGATTCAGGTTACTGCAGTGGGGTATGAAATGAACCAAAGAGGAAACAATACCTACTTTTATGATGTTTCAGTTTCAACCTTAAAGGAGCATTTGGAAACCTTTTCAAAAAAGGTTGTTAGCAAGTGGTGGTGCTGTCAACATTCTGTCCCATGCATGGGCAGCCATGCTTGCTCTCAGAAATGATGACACAAATTAAAGCAGTCAATGGCTGGTCCACCTGCTCTGTCCTGAAGGAGTTCAACTAGCTGAGCCAATAAAGAACTGCCCTGGGACAGAGAGCAGGCCACTTGGCCCAAACATTGTCTAAGGCAATATGGTTTACAGTCAGCGGGCTTCATTACAAATACCTTTTAGGAGGGAAGACTGTGCTGTTGCCAGAAAACTGTTTGCACTCTCCATTTCTTACGAACTGTTAAGAGACAGCTATAGCTATAAAGCCTGCAGCACTCAGGGTCGTAGGTTCAGCATCGTACAACATCGCCATTTCCCCACAAAAGCTCGATGTAATGTGATGATAACCAACCGCTGGCATGTTTTTGCTTTTGTAACAATTCACTCATGGCCATTAAAAGTCATTTTTAACACAACGAGTTGCTTAATGCACCTTTAATTAAAAATAAAAAAATAAAATAAAGAAAAACCTCTCCCTGAACTTTCTTCTGCATCTGCCTGAGGACACTCTCTCCTCGCTAACAGATCGGGTCATGGTTTGAGGACATATGTTTATGAGGTCACTGGCGGTGACTGCATCGCGCCGAGAGGTGTTTATAATCGTCTGTGTGGAAGTAATCGTGACTGACGTCCGTCGTCTCGTAAGTGAGAGGAAACTACAAAGCGGAGAGTGAGAAGACAGCGTGTCATGTTGGGGTCATCTTTAATCAGTGCCAGGCTCCATGGGATTAGTCAACGGAGCAACTGATGTAGGAGAGATAACACGGATGAGACAGGAAGTCGTGTTTGCCAAGTCTAACAAACAGGCACATGCACCCAGGCTCGTTTCTTCCGCCGGCTGTCTGCATCTATACCATGTGTTCACAGCAGGGTGGCTTCTTTAGCAATCTGGCAATTTCATTTCTATTTGCTACGTTGGTGAACGTCCCACATCTGATATGAGCTCATGTGTCATCATTATGCTCCGCAGCTCCAATTGATTGCTTTTCCACAGCAACAGATGAGTTCATGGAGACAGTTATAAGTGTCAAGCCGAGCCACACTGAAACTCCTGTTCTCAATTATTTTGTATTCCGTCTGGTCTGGACAGCCAACGTGCTGCGGGGCCAGAGATACAGACGATAATCACATAAATCATGTTATGGACTTTGATAGAGAGATTGTACAAACCACTGTGTGTGCCTTCACATGACATAGAGGGATTTGAGAGGACTGATAGGAGGGTTTGGAGCGGTCGCTGAGGACAAAATGTGAAAATAAGCCGTATTTGTAAAAAGTCTACGGAAGAAGTTTAAAAACTCTCAGAAAAAGGGGCTTGAATGTCATTTTGGGTCATAGCTGATTACTATAACATTTTGCATCACCTCAAATGATTGTTATCTCCTTTGCATGTGATGCCTTTCTACAATTACTACAATTTCTACAATTCACTTAGCAGATGCTTTTATCCAAAGCGACGTACAACACGAGTAAAGATCTAGACAAGAGGAACAGGATAGGACAGGTGATGCAGACTGCTTTAAGTCCCATTGGACACAGGTGCTGACATGCTATATCAAGGTAAAGGGAGTTTTTTTTTTCTTTTTTCTTTTGCCTTTGTAAAATTAAATCAAAAAAATAAAATAAAATTGCGAACAAGCCTGAATGGCCCCCAAGAAAATCCACAGACATGGCAAATACACGTGAGGCCCCCTGCTGCTATAAAACTGTAAAGGAGTGGGTCGCTGATTTGATCCATAGAGATGCGTATGAGGAGTGGCTATCCTAGAACACTAGTAAGCCAGGTGGTTTGAATTTAGGGATGATCTTTCCCTGGTGAAATTTAACTGGAAGAGGCTGAGAACTTTGTATAGGCCATGCACTCTTGGAGGTCAAGGTTCAGGCCATCCGGCCTGCTTGGTGACAAATGGTCACCATCCCCACTTTGTCCCCCTGTCGACCATCGAGTGTGTCGTTTCCGTTTGATGTCGTCCAGATGTGACAAAATTCACAACAGCCCCAATGAGAGAGAAATGTAAATACTCTCTTCCCTCCACTGTGCAGCCAACAGGAACTTCTTTTATCATCATCTCCTCCTGCTGCTCGTGGCTGTTTACGCTCACCTAACCAGTGAGAGGGTTAAGAATTCTGAGTGGGCAAAAACTCAGTCAGGCTGCTCTGTGAGAGTGGGTGTTCTGCTTTATCTATGCCCCGGTAATTTAGTCTCATCCACTGGGGAGAATGAAATTACCCTACTTATGGGATTACTCCTTAATAAAACATTTTTTTTTAAAAGGGACATTAAAAATAAGTCTTTTTCCAGTCATTTGCATATGAACACAAATCCAACCATTGTCCTGATACCATGTGTTCTGGTGCCTGCCACGTAATAGCAGAAGAGGTTAAAACCCAAAGTAATTCTGGGTCATAAAACTCCCTATTAAATGGGCTAAACGAAAGGCCGCAGCTCATTCCTGAACCTTTATCACAGCAGACCATGAGCTCCAGACTCCTCCACACACATCAGCACAATAGCGGCTGCATGATGCTGTAAATTTGTCCTATTTCCATTCCTGATTCTTTCCATAGGCCTCCGCCTGAAAAATGCACGATTCTATCACAATACCAACGCTCGTGTGTCATTTTCTGCCAGCGGGGGCTACTGTATTATATTAACGATGATGCGCTGTGCAGATGTTACCCCGTTTCCAAGTCTGCAATCACTCAAGGATTCACTTCAAGTCAAACATCTAAAACAGGTTGCATTTGCTTTGGCAGAACATTTCATTTCAAACATCTTTGTTCTCCGATGTTTTCTCCAGGAGGCAGAGCGAAGCCTCCAGGTTAAACAGCGACTGTCACACGGCTGCTGAGAGAGAAGATGCAGCTATTTCTCAATTCTGATCCTTCACTTTTTAAAACCACTGACAGATTTTAACAAGCTAGAAATAAATAAAAGTTTAACTCGATGAGAAATTTTATCCCCATGTTTTTCCCCATGAACTTGGAGACCAAATACTTCCAGCATAGGTGATTGGCGACTTAGTCACATATCATACAACATGTCGTATGCGTGTATCACATTACAATTTTTGTGTTGTGTGCCCATGTCTGTATGCAGGGTAGACTTAACTTAACTTAGACGTATTCAAGGGCTTTTCAGTGAACAATTAAACATAATTAAATTACTCAGCAAATTCATCTCAGGTCTTAGGAGAAATCTGATGTGAAGAATTATAAAATTAACGAGATATTAGATGAACTTAAAACCTCCCGGGCTTCAGAAATGGAAAGCAGATTTTCAAATCCACCAGTCAGAGGTAAGTTTCTACATTCTGAATACCAGCTGCGTTCGTTCCCGTGCTTCTGACCACGTCCATCAACCAATACAACCAGCGCGTCCCATACTGAGCCCATTAATCAGCCCGCCCACGCAAACAAATAAGACATGTTTACACAAAACACATGGATTTCAACAGTTTAATATGCAGTCTGATCTTAAACATTCTTTAGTACTTTCTGTTTATTGCCATTAAAAAGCCTCACAGCTACAGCCTGTCTTCCTCTCAGCACATGAGACAGCCATTACAGCCTCTTGGGAACTATGGTACTTTAAAGGAAAACAACATATTAGCATTGTGGGTCACACACACAAAAAAGTCACACACTGAATAATAAACTCAAGATTAAAGCACTTCGGACGGACAAAAGAACTTCAAAACATCACCATATAAATACAGAACGAGGGTGTGCACATGTGAGAGGAATTGAAGAACTATGCAGTCAGAAATACAGTAATTGAATCAGGACACAGGACAACAAGGTCGACACAGTGAAAGAAAAGACTCCAACAGGCAGAACGGAAACATGTATGTGTGTGTGTGTGTGTATGTGTGTGTTATTTGAGATTGTGCAGAATGGACCTGAGGTTGAGGCGGAGGAAAGTGTGTGTGTGATTGGTTTTGTGATGCAGCTCTTGTATCTGGAGGTGAACAGATGACAGCTCGAAGAGACGACGGTTCTTCCTGAATGTGATGAGACAAAAAACAAAAGAACTGATCATAACAGTCAGTAATTCAGTCAATAATTTCACGGTACTGAATAACATCAATGTAAGGTAGAGGCTTGAGTTAGTTAGTTAGTTTTTTGTTAGTTACGGTGAATGTAGTGAGTACAATTCTGATTGGGAAAAAAACAATTGCAATGAGCATGAGCAAGTGACATTAATACAGGTGAGCTACATAAGAGTCTTACAAATTTGTGTTGGTAGAAATTACAATATTAAATCATCCATTCTATGCAATACTTAACTGTGTGGTACATTTGCATTTGATGCAAACAGCAACAAGTAAAACTGCAAACTTTATCTTGCTGAAATTAAAGCTAGACTTCTTGACAACTGACTGAAAACAAGACAATGACATAAGAGGCCCCACAAAAGTGCTTGAGATAAAAGTTAACTTGCCTTGTTTTGCCTCTTTTGCAGCACCACCATAAAATTCAAAATCTGATGATTCTTTCACTCGGAAGGATGAAACGTCTCCTGGGCGCTCTGACTGCCTTCCGCCGTGTTGTCAGTGAGGAAAATATTCAGTAAGTATTCTGAATGCAATAATAAAACTCTTTTTTTTTTTTTTTAAATACTGAGTCATGATGAACTTCATTATTTTTTATAAATCAGTTGAATATTACGTTTGTCCAACATTATGTTGAATGAACAACTACCTAAAGCTTTAACCCACTACAGTCTTCCTCCGCATTACCTGCACACAGCTTCCTTGTCTCTGGGACACAGAAACTGCCGGATAAACATCCCATAAACATACTGTATCTGGAGACTGGTCAGACTGAGTCCACCCCTCTTTCACCCAGCAACCCTCATGCACACACAACAGAATATAGTCCATTAAGATACAAACATCCAGAATAGACTTTAGCCGCATGGAGTCAAAGGAATAAATTCTGCCAAACCATCACCAGGGAAACATTGGTAAGTGCATCGTCACTGTCACTGTGCAATGACTCTGGACTTATTGCATTATGTCATGTCATGTCATCTTCAACCGCTTACCCAGTAATCAGGGTCGCGGGCTATTTCTACCAATGTGCATAGGGCCATTCGGGGTATCAGTGACCTACGCTCCCAAAGACGAAACCCCTGCCGCCTCCATATAGTGTCAGTGCCAGGGTCCAAGTGGGGTTCGAACCAGTGACCTTTGTTTCCAAAGGCGACTGCTCCAACCACTGAACAACTGCTGCCCCCATATTGCATCATAATAACTCTAATTTTGCACTGTATTTATGGGACTGAGCAATTTTAGTACAAACTATTTATTACTGTCAGTGTTTGGTGTTTACTTGTTTTCTTGAGCTCTGTTCCATATTTTGTGTTTTATGTGAACCGATGCAGTGATTTCACTCTCCGTCTTTACTGAGCACTTTATCTTCTCACACATGCAGTGAGTCAATAGTCATGGACACGTCGGAAATGTATGTTGGCTCATTTTGTTATTTACTGTTCGATTAAGAAAAAAATCAAAAACACAAACCAGTGGATCAAATACATGTTTCCTCTTCCGAACAGCAGGGGTCATGTAAGTACTCGAGGTTAGTATGTGTTAGGTATTCAGACAAAGAGAGCACAGACAAAGAATGTGCATGCATGTGGCTGTACGTGAGCCACACAGGTCTTAGGATTCACTCTGATCAGTGTGTGATATTTTCAGTATGCAGATGACTCTGCGTACCTGTTGCTGGAGAGCTTCTGCAGCAGGATGGAGAGCTTCTCCAGGGATGGCAGCTCCAGACCAGGGTTTTTGAGGAGCTGTGATGCTGTGCGGAAAAACTCCTCACAGCTACAGGCCTCCAGGAAGGGATTCAGGTATCCTAGAGACAAACACAGCAAAGAAAGCAGGAATTTAATCTCAAATATTTCATTTATGAAAGACACATTTTTAACCAACCTTAATACTCTAAGGAAGATGGGAATGATCACGTGTGTTCTGTCATACTTTTCGCTTTTGCATAGAAATGAAAACTACATGGACACGCAAACAAAGCATGAAAACACTTGAATGATCAAACTGAATGAGACAGCAGCACAGATGCTGGTCAGAAGGATCCTATGATGATTGTATTCGGACGAGCATCCATCTTGTCGCTGTTAACGCCAACCTTCCCTTCATCAAACAAAAACCCCACACACAGGGAGATGAAACGAAGACGGGACATCAGCATCCATCCACACAGATGGGGGCTGCACATTTTTTACATTAATAGAAGCAAATGTCAACCTTATGAATGCCTAAAATTTGTTGGTTCCTCGTAAACAAACATTTGTTTCCACTAAAGTCACATTCCTGCTCCTTCAAACAAGCAACTTCGTGCTGTATAAAACCACTTATGGAGGATGAGGGAATACAATCTGGGGATGGGACTTTTTTATGGCTGGTACAACAGCTCTGCTGGCATTAAATCACAGAGAGAGATTAGACCAGGAAGAAGAGGATCAGATTCAGATAAGAAAGGATAAGACTGACAGGAACAGAATGGGATGGAGGTAAGACAGGAGAGTTTGGTCTGGGAATGACATTACATCTCTTATTAGAATGGAAAATATGACTGGAGATATAAATCACCTTTCTAACTCTGGATGGAAGAGATGCAGACAGTTGCTGGACAAAAGCATACATAGGAAAATGTGAATTTTCATAATTATCAAAAAAAAAAAGGTGTGGCCAATGGACATGGGTTGCGCTTAACCAGCAGAATGACATTTGTGAGACTGATGCGTCAGAAATGGAGAAATTGACTGGTCACCTCAGACCAAGCACTCCCTCCACCAGACTCCACACCCAAGACAAAGAAGGAAATGTGTGTTGAAGCGGCGTCAGTGCACCGTGACTGACTGCACTCTGATTCTTCTACTGCAAATATTTTGCTTTGGTCGAAGCTCTCTCACACCCGAGGAGTCAGAGAAAGCAAGTGACAGATTGCTCACTGTCATGTCACATGCCACTAAAAACTGACCCTTTGAAAACCTCCACAATGCCCCTTTAATGTGCACCGGATTCCACACAAAATGCTGACATTTCTTGTGGGCTTGACGAGTATTATAGAAATAAAAGTGTGTGTGTGTGGGGGGGGGGACTTGCAATTTGCAATTCTATCAAAGCGTACAACTGAAAACATGGCTTCTTTTCTGTGGTGGGGTTGAAAAGAACCTAAGTACATCCAGAGCGGCTCCATGTGTGACCATGGAATTTCAATCCCGCGTATGAAGTTCTGGGTAATGTACACAGTGTTTACAATACATCAGTCAAGCCCACTAAAGCACTTTTACCAGAGCGAGTTTAATTGGCATTTTGTGCCAATCACAAAATGTGTGGTGTCAGTCTTGGGGTCTTTATTTACGTTTATAAAAACCTTCAAGCCGTCACAGTATGAACACAGACATCCTGTCTGAATACGGTCTTTGTGCGTAACCAGGCCTCTTAATTTTGTTTTCCTTTATTGGCAATATTCAGGTGAAGGCCTCCCCCCCCCCTTCCTCGCCCCTTCACCGTCTCCCCTCATTACTGCCTGTAAAACATGATAATTAGCAAGTCTTAGGTAGACTTACAGTCCCCCTGACACACACAACTGCGTGCACACTCCTGCCTCAGCTGCCTCTGGTGTACGGCTCTGTTGTATGTTAGCGTACAGCCATCTTAAATGACATGGCTCACGACTTCGCCAAACTCGCCCCGACATGGAAACACACTGCAGCTGCTCCTCTCCTCCGCGTCCTTCTCCATCAACTCTCCATCTTTCAAACAATAGACAGAGCCCAGACGTGGTGCACCGTCCAACGCTTTGCGCGCAAGACCTGCCCAGGGTGTATGATTGATGTGGGTTCTGGTACTTTGAGGATATAACGTGTGGTTTTTATATGAAGAAGAAGAGTGAGAGGAGTAAAAGGAGACAGTGCAGCAGGAGCTGGTATCAATCAAACTGAATGGTGACGGTAAAGACAGTCTATAAATCTGAATGATTACAGCCGGTAATGGCCGATGATTTTCTGGGCATTCGGGGATTTTCTCACAGCAAGAGGTGTGGGTTATTTAAGCACTAAATAAAGAAAGGAAACCAGGTTGAATGAGAAATGTTCAATTTCACAATCATTCCCGTTTATAAACCTTTTGTTGACAGTCAAAATAAATCTTGTTTCTGTTTCCTTTTGTCATTTCACAGGAGAATCGTTCTGTCCACGATCATACCATGTCATCTTCATACCCCAAAATTGCTGTTTCTCATATAGATTGATAGAGAGATTGATAAGTAAATTATAGAACCTTGTATATGACAATATTCTTTTATAAATATAGTATATAAAATCCATTGTTTTTCCAGAATTCATTACACATCTCTTCATAATCTGAAATAGATTATAACAATTTACTACTCCAAACTTGACTTTGGTATCACTTTTAAGTGATACCAAAGTCTTCCCCTGGTGGCTGTTGCAGAGGCTCACCTCCTCCCTGTTTGCATAAGGGACATGGACCAAAATAAAAATGTTGTCTTAAAGACAGTTAAATCAAGATTCCATTGTAGGCCGTTCATATGACACTGGTGTTTGTTTAAGAGCTTCATTCTTGAGCAGCTATGTTTATGAAGGTTACAAAATGTGATAAGCAACATTTGTGAGGTGATGGATACAATGTGCAACTTCACCCACGGAGGTCTCCACACCTTACACACTGAACCTTTAAGCATACTGTGGCTACAAATACACAACTTTGTAACTACGGTACTCGTGTCATGTCTGGACAGCGACAAGAATACCAAGACCTGATGCTCATCTCCAGACACCGACCTACTGGATGTTTTTACACGGTAGTTACAAGACTTCCGATGCTTACGGGATGGTTCGGTTAGCTGCATCAGGATGTCCACAGGAGTGTGTGAACCACGGCCGGCACGCATCACCATGAGCAGCACACTCACTCCTCCGTGGTGGATGAAAAGGCCTCGGCTCTCCGCGGATGTCAGCTCGGTGTGGAGGTTGTCCAGAGCCAGGGCCAGCACGTCAGCTGCACACAAGATGGAGAGAAAACGTATTCATATACACACATCATTCTATTTCCGATCAATTGTAAAACACATTCTTGGCATACATTGACAGCATAGAGATCACAGATTGGGACTGTAAAATAAAAAGGGAAGTCAACAGATGAATGAGGTCTTTGACAGCGATCGTGTTGTTTGACGTCCCCAGCAATGGAAAAGCCCTCCTCCACCTGCACTTTCGCATCTGAACCTCACTCTGCCAACAGTGTGGTTATGATGCCTGCCATCCTTCTGCCATCCGCCAAAAGTCCTACACCCGCTGACACTGTCAAACATATGTGATGTGTGATTACCTCAAATAACTCAGAGAATCTCTGAAAGGAGCTGAATTTATAAATCCTGACATGATATAGTAGCTTTTCTATATTATGTACATTATCCCCACACACATGAAGGGAAAGAAATATGCCAGTATTATGACTGAGAAGCGAACCTGGTGAGCAGATGAACAAAAAAAAATATGTACAGACATGATGAGGGAGCCCAGCAGCACTGGGAGGAGATGGAGGGTCACTATAGTGGAGGGACTCGTAAAGGATATGAACACTGTATCCGCCGAGTGTGCGAAGTGATTTGTAGCATGGGAGGTCAGGGAACAGAGGAAATGGAGCTAAGAGTTTGACGGCCTTAGTTAATTAAAATGGGCCTTGGACTGTGTCTGATTGATTTGTTTGACTTTATTGTTCCCAACATGTAAACACTTTGAGAAACCTGCTGTATTTCATTCTGGTTGCGAGATGATGATTTACACGATTGCCTCATTCCTTAATGAGTTTCCTTGACTGTATGGCGATGCAATGTGGATCCACCCAATGTTTTCCTCTACAGAGGCAAGAAGAAAGAGTCATTCTAATGGGGAAAATTGTGTCTTATGTTTGAAAATTGAAGGATGAAAATGTCTCACTGGAATCTGTTAAAAAATATTCATTTTCAGTCCCTGCAAATGTTGGTGTGCAAAAGGCCAAAATCAAAAGCCAATAAATGAACAACTAAATACATTTTGAATCCACCAAAATAACATGTTTGTGTGTGACATGGACTCAGACTTAAAAGTGCAGTGTGTAAGATTTTGGTCACTTTGGTCACCTCTAAAAACATTACAAAAGAATTACATCCTGTCATTTTCAGGAATTTATAACCACCTAAATATGTCATTCTTTTTCCATTACCCTTAAATGAGCCCATTAATGTATATTTACATGAGGAGTGGGTCCTCTCTACGGGGGCCGCCATGTTTTTACAGTAGCCCACAGTGGACATACAAAACATCTTCTGAGTTTTAATGTCAACTGAAGTCGACCACAGGTTCTCCTGCATGTTCAGAGGCGTGAGGGTGAGGTGATGGATACAACATGCAACCTTACCACTTAGATGTCATCAAATCATACACACTGTACCTTTAAGACCTTGAATCCATTCAGCGTCTGCCCACCTACTCTAATCTGCACGACAGTGGTCAAGGCTGAAACCATCCTATTGATGTAGCTGTGTCCCCCGTGTATTTCTTAACGAACTGAAATGATTGACCGAGCAGAGTTTCATCAACTGTAATGAATGAGTGCAGACAGACAATGATGTAATAAATCACACTTGCAGCTGCCTCTACACCAAACTTTTATCAGCACCAACACAGATGTTACATTTGAAATCAGAAGTTCACGCAGCATGGCAAATAGGTGTGATAACACAACGCTTAGCTGCAAGTTTTACTGCCCTGCCCTGTCTGTGGCTTCACACCCACACAGGTGGGGTGCTAACATAGACAGACTTGTTAAGTGCTAACAGATGTACTGCTCATATTCACCTGGTCCAAGTTATTTTAGGCAAGCCACGCCCCCCCCCCCCCCCCCCCCCCCCCCCCCCCCCCCTTTTTTTTTCCCCACCACCTGTGACTTTTTTTAATCAGTCTTTGATCCATCAACTAATTGCAACATGAGCCATGTTTGGTGCCATCTGAGTTACAAATAACCTTTCCAAGAAAATGTCATCGTGTTCCAAAGACAAAGAGCTGCATTAGGCAAAAATAAGATTATATATCTACATAAAATCTAAGTCTGGAACTTGACAAATAAAAACCTATTTCCTGACCTGTAGATGAGAGGGTATGTTGCTTACTTTCTTTTACATCATTTTACATTATTTATTTCTTGATTGATAATGTAGATAAACATCTTTGGGTGAGACGAACTGAATGGAACTTCCCTGCATACCAAAGTATCGGAGGTGCACACTAAAAGATGTCCTCATCCAGAATGATTAAACAGATATACTTTGCATATATGTTCAGCGGGTATGTTCATGAATGGGTGGGTGATTATAGATGTGCTGTAAAGCATCTTGCGTGGTCATCAAGACTAAAAAAAAAGCATTATAAAAAGGGTAAACCATATAAATCCAGAGTCTTTTGAACACAAATGGAACGATGATTACGATCCAAGATCAATACCAAGTATAAATACCTTGTGTGACGGCGCGAAGGGTGATGAGTATGGCGAGGACGCGTGTGTGGGGACACGGGCTCCGATGTAAGGGACAGGTCCTGAGGGGTGTGCTGGTCACGCTGCAGCTGACCTGCAGGTCTGGATCTTCAGGCTGAGGCACCGTTGGCCTCGACACTTCCTCTCCTATCCGACGCAGAGTGGCAGAGAGGGCTATGTGCTGAGTGAGAGATGCACATATCGGTGTAAACACTTTGTTATCATACACAGTCATACATAAATGTGCTCACACTTGAGTAGCCTCTTGCATAATGGTCAAAAAGCAGGAAATGAGATTTAGGGAAGTGTGTACAAAAAAAATAAAAAATAAAATACAAGGTCAGCCTGACAGGAAGCCAGCAGTCAATAAATCAATGCACCGAGCTCCAGTCACCATCAAAGATCTGTGGGTCCCCCCAGACACGAAGAGAGAGCTGGTGCTTTTTGAACTCCATCCGTCTACCATTCCCATCGGAGTTGAAGTAACAAGTTCCTTCCTCCATTTATTCTTTGTAGCCCCAATAGTGGTTGGTTTTTGTCTTAAAAGAAGTGAACACATGTTGCAACAATGAGCGAGCATGTGATTCCAGTTAAACATCAAGCATGTCACTGAGCAGATATGACATGGCCTGACAAACAAACACAGAGGGGCCAGGCTCCCTGCACCAGGGCAGGAGGAGAGGACTGGAGCTCTGGAGGCTCGAGGGCTCTGAGGAGAGAGAGAGGGAGAGAGAGAGAGAGAGAGAGAGAGAGAGAGAGAGAGAGGATGACGTCCGAAGCTGAGGGAGTGAAGACCGGAGCGTGGCGCGTAGCTGGAACAGTCCAGTTTAGATCTGCTGCTTTTTCAGACACACGCGGGCCTGGTTCTGGAGTCTCAGAAGCCGAGCACTTGCTGGCCACTCCGCTCAAGTTTAAGCTAAGTTTAATTGTGATTAGTGTTCAGTTCCCGGAGGGGGGGGCGGGGGGGGGCTGCTGCCCTGGGGGGGGGGGGGGGGGGGGGGGGGGGCTGCTGCCCTCCCATCATCAATGCAAGCATCGGGTCTCCTCCTCAGACCAAAGCTCCTGCATTCTTCATTTGAATTGAAGGGGTCGGCACTTTCGTATACATACGATGGGGAATGCGGCGAGTTATCGATCCGATTAAATTGCATCAGAGTTCCAATCATCTTGTCATCATAAAACCTTCCAACAGCAGAGGATGACAACTGTCCTGGGGGTCCACACAGCGTGTGGTCATATAATGGAGTGGGGCACGCATCATTATTGGAGCCACAACACAGGAACAGCCTGTTCTAATGCAGACGCTGGTTCCAAACTCAAGAGACAGACAGGGGGACTTCAAAAACCCATGCATCTCAACTGCACACAAGATGGGACTCGACAGGATCTCCAGACAGCGATTAAGCGGATATCCCCCTACTCACAGTATATGTTTGCTTGTTCTGTTGTCTGCTGAGGGAAGGCTGCTATGCCACGCTTGGTTTCTGTGGCACAATGTGGTGAAAGTGACCAGCTTTGTACACAGCCAAAATCATCTCACTGCAAAAAAAAAAAAAAAACAACTCCAAAAAATTGACAAAGCTGCACAGAGAGTTCTGGTATCGGGTTGTAATCTCACACGCCGCCGAGTATCATTCGTGACAAAGAGGGTGGGGGAGCTGATATACCAAAACCTTTTGGATTGAACAGTGTCCTAATTGATTGATGCTCTCTTTGGTACAAGAGTGAGAGCAGATGTTTTCGGACAACCTATTTATTGTTTTGATCTGTGTTTTGTCGTATTGTTTCTGCTATTGCTTGATACAGCTGGGTCTTTAAATCATTTTACTATTCATCATGTATTAATTTTTATCGTTTATTTTTAGTGTGCTGCACATATATCATTATTGATTGTGTATGTTTTTCTGAAAATAGTCAGACCAGCTTTATCAAGCACATTTTCATTTTGGGCTCATGTATGCAAATATCCCTTTCCAATAAAACATACAACAGCAGCTAATTAAGTCATTACCTTAGACCAGCTTCCTTAATAATATGCAATGTACGATAAAATTATAGAAAAAACAAATCAGAACATACCGGTATCTCTTTGTTCAGGTTATTACGTATTTTCTAGCTATTCTTAGGTTACTCTCTTAATTGTACATGTTTTGATGAGTATGGGTGCAAGCTAAGGTGATGTGGTATGTTAAAAGTGGCTAATTGTTATAATGTTACATGGAATAATACAAAGACAGTGATTTGGGTGAAGTAAGCTAATGTTGATAAATGGCTCACAGGAAATGCCATGTTCATGTGAGCACTTCCTCAATATTACACATCACAATTTGTCATGGCAAACTATTTTCCCTGTCCTATGCTCCAAACAACAAAGAAATAAATCCGTGAGGCTATTGACCTTTATCTCCCCCATGATGAACTGTCATTTTAATCACTATCCTGTAACAAGTTCCTGCAACACCCCATTTTACCCACAAAGACTTTAAAAACTTTTACTTGTGAGTTATTGTCCATGTGTCTCAAAGCCTCGTGCACAAGGCGCAGGATGTTAAGAAGGAGCTCCGGCTCTGTTGAAGGAGTGTGATGAAGCTGATCTGCTAGTAGTGGCAGCACCTGTGTAAACAAAAATAACAGATCAATTGAAAGCAATAAAACTTGTTTTGTGATGAGGACAGGGAAGATGTTGGAGGAGACTTGTAACAAAATGCACTGGTGAGAGTGAGGCTGGAATGAAGGCGCCACCTTGAGGCATCTCTCGTTGAGCACCACCTCAGCAGGCAGACACTGCTCTACACTGTTCCCTTCATTTCCTGCTGCTGATGAGAACGTCTGTCCACCAAGAACCCAGTCTGAGAGAAGAGCGAGGAGTTTTGCTGAGGTGGGACTTGAGCAGCTCTGAAAGAGTGAAAGGATGAAATCATTATCATTATACCTTTGATCTGCAAATGATTTCCAACTGTCCACGGGTGTAGATGTTTGTGATTTTTATTATTTAGTGCAACATAATACATGTCAGTATAAATAGATTATGTAAACCAACTATTGCAATAGTGCTAGTTTACATTCATAGTCCCTTGGCAGGTAGAAATCATTTAAATTATCTTGTTATAAAATTAAATACTCAAATAGATCATGTGTTGATATAGATATTGATGATGGAATAAATCTTGAACATTAAATTAAAGACTATTACCACCTGAATTATAACTTGCCATCACTTGCCATTAATTGTCAGTCAGTTTGACATTAGCTGTGCAAAAGACACTCCATTATTGCAAGAATAGTCATGACGGTGTTAATGAATCCATGAAATAATTAACTCAGCCAGTGTTCTCTAAACAAAAGCAACTCTTTTTCATGCTTAGTACATTTATATGTCCAGGCATGTGCGTGTGCAAATATGCAGTTGCTGAAATACCTTGTTGCTGGGTTTTTCAGGAGCAGTAGTTCTCTCCGTTTTGGATGGTTTGCTAATCTGGATGTTCTTTACGCCCTCTTTGTGACAAACTCTCGATGTGAGGCCGTGCTCGTATTTCCTCTGAAAAGAGCGATACATCGATTCATTAAAGACGGATCATCAGTTTTAACTTCTGAGTAAAAATGTCACAAAAACCAAGATCTTTGTTACCTGGAGGTTCTCGAGTCGAGCCTGCACCCTCTTGGACTGGTTCTCCAACCTCTTATTTTGCTCACTGATTTCATTTAACTATTAAAAAGAAAACTCAGCAACTCAGTGATGCTTGTAAATATACACTCAACAGTGGTTTTAACCAAAGCAGGTGGAACAGATTTTTAGCATTTTACAAATCAAGCCAACAAGTTAAGACACTGAAAACATTTAAGAGATTCTACTCCATTTAATTCCACTCCAAGAAAGAAAATGGTTAAATAACAGCATGTGTTTTAAACACAGAAAAGATCGTATCTACCTGTTTCTTCATGCTGTCATTCAGCTCCTTGATGGTGTCAAAGCTGGATTTCAGCCTCTTGTTCTCTTTGCTTTTCTCTCTAAGCAGATCCTGCAGCTGGTTGACTGTTTGCTGGTGTTTCTGATGACATAATAATTATTAGATCATTATTCATACATTTGGTTTAAACGAGAACACTAACACCTATGGCTCACATAAACAACATAACATGCTTAGAACTTGGACACAAGGTGAATTTATTCAATCAAACACCTGTGATTCTCTTGTACTGTGTCCATTTAGGGCACTGTTTAAATTAGTCTTAGCATTTTATACTTTAAAAGTAAATATAATCATGTTAAGACATGACTACATAGTGATAATAGCTGTATTTTGATGTTGTTTATAATTATTTATCTACTAAAAGAAGATTTTCTTGTGAAATCTGTGTTAATGTGATGAAACAAAGACCGTGTGTGTGTGTGTGTGTGTGTGTCTGACCTCCTCAACAGCGAGTATGCGAGTATGGAGCATGTCCTCCAGCCCGGCCAGCGTCCCCAATGTCTCCTCCTGCTGTTTCAGTTTCATCTCTCGTTCATGAAGCTCCCTCTCCCACTGCTGCTGACCTTCTCGCTCTGCCTGCACACACAGAGACACACACATAGAGAGAGAGACACACACACACACACACACACACACTGAGCTTTAATCACCTGTCATTTTTATACAATATCCCCTCTCTCATCGAACGACAAGATTACTCATAAGACCCCTGCCATTATAATATGTTCTGCATTGGACTTGGTGTCCTCCAATCCCCTTATATCAAGTCGCCCTCTCACCTTTAGCTGTTCGTAGATGGCCATCATTTCCTGGTAAACCGTTATTAGGGCCACGGATGACGAGCGGCGTGAGTCGGGGAATTGGCGACCTCTCCGGAACTCTCCCTCTGCCTCCGTTTCATGGGACCCGGGGCTATTATCCAGACAGGAAGGCAGGGTCACATCTGGACAGATAGAGGTTAAGTCCAAGGGTAGCCAATTATATTCTGCATTTATAACTGAGAGGCACTGAGGAGAAAATTCAAATGGCTGCAATAATAGGAGGGTAAAAGAAAATGAGTTGCAAGAACTTCTCTGGTAATATTCAAGGACAAATCCCTGAGGGCTGTTTTTTTTTTATGTTCACGCTCGTATCAAGTCAAAGGAAAATCATTCCTTTGAAATGATTTCCCTCAGGAAGTTATTTCCTGAGCTCCTATTTGGAGTTTGCTTTCAATGTGGCCAGTTATCACCAGACTTCCACCAAACAGCAGCGACCCATTATCCTGCGGTGACACACTCACTCACCTGTCTCTGTAAACAGCACCTGAGAGTCCTGCGATACAGCAGCAGCAAAGTCCTCACTCACATCCTCATTACTGCCACGCAGACTCGTGCGATGGCTACCAAACCTAAAAATAAGACACAATAAGAGTCACACAAAATTGTGGACTTGAGATTTATACCACTAATAATAGGAGACTTACTTACTGTTGGGGATGGTTGGTGACTGCTGTGAGCAGCTCATTCAAAGCTTTGTTGTAGCATTTCAAGTTCTTCCGTTGTCGTCTGGGTCTGTGGGACGATGTGAGTCTTTGTAGCGCTTCTGAAAAGGAGAACAAGGAGCAATATTGAGAATCTAAAAGTAGTGTGGCCTGAGGAGGCAGCAATCCAATTAAAAGATACAAGACAGTGCCGTTTGATGCATCGTTTTTGGAACGAGGGGGGAAGTAAACACCGGGAGGTTTCAGTTCATTGTGCTACTTGCTCTACAACATTATTGCTTTGACATGTTTTGTATTTCAAATTCCTCCGCTACATTTAGGAGTGGATCCCAGTTAGTGTCTCTAACAATGTGAGACAAGACAAACATGTTGGGGATTTCTTACAGAATTTACAGTAAATATCAGAAATGTTGTTGGGGGATTATTCATCAGGAATAGATCCATATAATATCTAGAAGTAATATAAGTGAACCATCCGAGTTCTCCTATCACTGGTTGTGTGGCTCACATACCATCACTGGTTCCCAGGGGAATGTCTTCTGAAGGCAGCAACTAAAACAAAAACAGAAACATTTCATATCATTATCTACTCTATTGCCTTCAACAGGTGACGATATAATAACTTGATATAAGTACCTCTATGTCAGGACATTCGTGGTTGAGATACGTAATATGTTTACTACATTTCTACATGGCAGACCAGTCAAAACTTTGAAAGTTGTTATGCTTAGTCTTAACAATAACAACAAGATAGGGAAGTATCAAAATGACAACATCGCGCTGTAAACAAATGTTGCTCTACTCATAAAGAACTAGAGCAGGTGAATGAATGAGCTGAGTTAGTCAGTAAATCTACACGAAGAGTAACACATTTCTTTAAGTCTCACAAACTAAAAAAAAATATTTTCAGTGAACAAACGACAAAACACTCGCGCGGTCTAATCACTAAACTAGGTTAGCATTAGTGTTGACAAGCAGACATGTTTGTGCATGGACCGTCTCGTGAATGTCTTTTTACTACTTGACTCTATCGTTCAACTCAAACCTGTTTCCTCCGCTTCTCTAAATACTTCAGCTTCAGTTCCTCCACAGTTTCCCTCGAGTCCTCCACACTTGGTTTTATCTGCTGGTTCATAGTTTTACGCTGGTGCTGTTGTTACCCACAAGTTTGACAAGCGTTGATTAGCTTCACTTTAAGCTATTAACGGTA